>JADLZK010012126.1:0-68050 GCA_015847255.1 Hyparrhenia diplandra
GAGGTGCTAGATGAGATGGAATACTTTAAGCATCGGGGTGACCTCTTGGATGCCCGGCCCGGCAGCATGCGCAAAGGTTGTGCCCACAACCTCGACCTTATCAATGTTGCCATCACGTTTCAGAGATGAACCACCAAATTAAGGAGATTTGATAGGAACTATGCCTCGAAGAATAGAACATACTATAAAGCGAGATCGCGAGCTCGTCGACAAGAGGGTTCTAGTAGTATTACACTATTAGGTTACATTTGGAGCACTACCCCAAACTTTGATAGCACAAAAGTCGGCCCATCCACCGTCTACTGAAAGTATAGAGCCAAAAGCTGTATGGGAGAGTCTATGATAAAGAAGAATCCGCAGTATCGATATCACAAAGGGAGTAGACACTCTGGTAAGAGGTCCTCCTGCGTTATTCCCTATTGTTGTTGGTCGAGCATAGGAAAAGACTACTCTTGCACTTGCTATATATCGCATTGGAGAGTACGCAAGAACATTTTGATGTCTGGAAGCTTGGATATGTGTCTCACTCCAGCTTTAATGTGAATAGGCTGATCAAAGAGATTCAAAGATATATCCCTACAAATTCATGAGGTGAAGTACTAATGGTACTACTGCTGAGTTGATTGGGCAAAGATTGAAAAATAAGAGGCTTTTGCTTGTATTAGATGATATATGGGAGATCTGCGGCTGATGAGGATGAATGGGAAAGCGACCTCTTTGGTGCCATTTCAAAAATCACTGAAGTCTGAGAGTGAAATATAATTATGTAGTAACAACTTCGTTTTTCTGCAACGCAGGCACATATAATGGATCGGAAAAATGATCGTGATATATTTCGCGAGGTATAGAAAATGAAAATTCAAGGAATTATTCCTAGATATTGTCTTTGGACATGATGCTCAATCTAGAAAGGACCATGAATTCTTACTTGAAAGCTGGGTTTAAGATAGTTGACAAACTAAAGGAGAAACTCCCTCTTGCTTAGCACCAAAGCCGTGAAGTATTGTTGAAAACGGACTTGACTTGGTTCCTTTGGGATGGAATCTTAGAAAGTAAGGAATGGGAACATAGTAAGCGGAAAGAATGACATTATGCTTACTGAGAGTTGAGCGATGGTCCCTACCTTCTAGCTTCAGCGGTGTTTCTCTGTATTTTTGCTTGACGTTTCACTCCAAGATTACAAATTCAGAGAAGAAAGAGCTAATTAACTTACGTGTAAGGACTTGAAGTTTTGCATTCATCAAATGCTAAAAATAAAAGAGTTGAAGATATTGGACGAAAATCATTTTAAGCGAGTTGATTAATTATGGATTTTTGGAAAAGAAAGAGAGGAAAAAGATGGAAAAACTTATTATACTATTCGCGATCTCTTGCATGAATTAGCACAAAAAGTTTCATCACTTGAATGCCTTAGAATAGACAATTCTCAATCTCAAGTGAGCTCCTGAGTCTACCATCAATCCGCCCACTTGTCTATCAAGCGTGGATGATACTAGTGTCCAAGGATAGATTCAACAGCAACGCAGCCTTTAGTGCCAAGGATAGATTGCATCTATCAAAAATGACATTACGGTAGAGTATGCACGTACAATGGGTACAAGATTAAAAGTTGAAAAAGCTACGGAGACTTTGATGATATTTAGGGAAGCACCATGGATTTGCTTTGGTACAGAAGCTTTTGGTGATTTGTTTAGAAGCAAAGGGCCTTAGTGTTGGCACTTTTTCCTCATCAAATGCATCCTATGATGTGGAATATCACGTTCTACAACTTTTCACGGTCTTCTCCATCTTACGCTACCTTCATATTGAAAGTTCTCTTACGATGCGATGGAAAGTTTCACCGGCAGCATTTCTAAGATTCTATCTTATGATGGTCCTAGATGCACTAAATTGTGACAATATGATAGAATTACCAAAAGAGGATATGAGCAATCTTGTAAAATTACGTCATTTTATTTTTGGAGATGATGCAATACACTCCGCATCGTGAGGTTGGGAGAGTAAAATCACTACAAAGGAGTTACAAGAAGATCCGTAGTCAAGCTTGAGGAAGCTCCAAGGTTTTGAGTTAAAGGAGATGAGCATTTGATGAGACCTTTACGGATCATTAAGCATTCATAATCTTGAGAATGTTAGAGTGAAGGAAGAAGCCCGGATGAAGCAAAATTATTGTTGTCAGAGGCCGTCTACATGAGTTGATATTAAATTGGGATAATGACCGATCTACCGTGACCCACACTAGAAAGAATATATGTTCTTGAAAGGCTTATGCCAGTAGCAATCTTCTAAAAGTTATACGTTGAAGAAGGACCTGAGGAGGAGCAGCTTGCCGCTTCATGGCTTGGTACAAACTCTGTCCATGAAAAGGTTTGGAATCTCTTTGTGTTTAGATGGGTGTAGCTTGGGCAACATTTCCACGCAATAAGGAGACTTTCTTTGCTAGTTAAGCGTGCCTCGTTGGGAACTGGTAAAACATCCTAAACGAAAGGTTTAGAAACTTAAGAAGGGTAGACCTTGAGTAACCTTACCATGGTAGAGAAATGGGTTGTGCATGCCCTTGTCCGATTGTTTCCTGGAAGTGCTTATCATTCACGATTTGCTCTCAAAACCCACGGAGTTATCGTTTCACCATCTTTCTTTCGGCATCCAGCAAGCCAAAGAGGTAAATGCAATTTTATTTCGAGACTCAAGGATCTCGTATTAGAAGGTGTCCGCGGCTATCATCATTTCTCTCCGATTCCTTGGAGACCAAAGCTCCTTGCTCAGTTTATATATGGCGGAATTGAGGAGGTCATGTTCTTATTCATTGGATTGTAGTAAAAACAATCAGATCGAGAGTATGGTATGAGCGCGTGAGTGAGAGCGGAACTCTACAGCTAATGGGTGGGATTTGCTGAATTTTTCATGATCTGACGAGCTGGAAGGAGTTGAGGATGGGTGAACCGCCGTTCGTGTTGCCTCAAAATGCTATCATCCCTAAGGTTCCTAAAAATATCTTGTTCGAGTAATGTCTTTCTCCATTTCGTCGAAGCTTCGCGGCCATATCAAGTACCGGTTTCAGTTGAAGAGTTGTCTATCACGGCGTGGAAATGCTAGTGGGAAGGAGTCCAACCGCGACTACTCACCTACTTCGAGAAGCTCTCGGATCTTGATCGCATGTGATTGATTATGAGATAGCACTTATGGCGGGTGTGAATGTGAGGGGGCAGCGAGCAGCGAAAAGCACCGAGGCTATCATCATCATCTTGACTAATCAAAGTAGGCGAGCGGCCGGGACCCAAGAGGCGGAGGAGCCAAGGCAATCACGCCGAGAAGCGGCATGTGGCATGTTGTTTTGCCTCCGGCTCCGAGTTTGGAAGGAGATCCATGTGAGCGCGCGCGAGACTTCTGCTCCCAAATCACGCATGACCACTTTGCAATGAAGATGGGCTGGCCGCGGGAGAGGGAAAGAGGAGGAGGAGGGCTCCAAGCTCTAGCACTCCCTCTGACGGTTGACAATCCGACATTGCCCCAAGCTTTTGTCCAACACCGTCTTCATCCCTTCTCTTCTTGTTTCCCTTCCCCAACTACGGAACACCTTATTGTGGAGCTATGAGGGTGGATACACACTGGTGCCTCTATCAAGCCTCACCTCTCTCACAAAGTTTATCCATATGTATTTGTGGAATTTAAAGTAGAGGATTGTTGCCTCTCCTAAGCAAGGCCATCTCACCAAATTATATTGTCACCCAGTCCAATTTCTTTGTTGATTCGATCCCTCAAATGGCATGAGCAGGAGATTCCCATCACTGTTCCTCCAAAAGCTTCTTGAGGATCTCACCATAGAAGATGTGGCTGGATTCCTTCTTGGGGCCATTCGCCGTAGCTGCTCTTCTCCTGCGCTCACCACATTGAATATTTGATGATTGATAAAGGTAGGCGCTTCACGGAGGCAAGAGGCCCTTGCATTCATCAACTCCCTCGAGCATGTACCTTTAATGCGTGACAGCCTCTTGCGGTCTCCCCAAGCGGCTCGTGGACTTACAACCTCAAGAGCTTAGTGATCTCGTATTTTGCAAAACAATCAGATGCTACACAAGGATGTCCTCCCAAGTTCCTTTGGAAGAGTTGCCTCCCGTGATCCCGAGAAATCAAATCTTTGCCCAAGGATTGCCTCGAGATTCAACTTTGCAAAAATGGAGCATCACTTCTGCCCAGCCATTTCCAATGCGTTGCACGAGGTGGATGATCTTCCCGGTTAAACTCTGCGAGTTAAATGTCGTTATAGCGAGGCGAGGAGCTAAGTGATGCATAAAGTTGATAAATATCATCCCAATAGTCATAGTTGGCCAGACAGGATAAGTGGCTGCAATAGTGAGGAGCTAAGGAATCAGTGCTGCAAGTTGTAAATATCATTCCAATAGTCCAAGCGACAGGCCAATGTAACAAAAGGTGGAACTTCCCACCCACTAATTCCCTTGCTTCTATATGTGCAGGGCATATTATATTTTCCCAAGCCTCGAGTCGTGATAATTCCGAGATTGTTTTATATATTTTCTTCAGGGTAACCCACTTGTTTCGTCATCTAATGTGCAGGGCACTTCTTCATATTGTACATTCTATCAGCTCTGAGATTCGCTCTTTTATCTATTCATTGGCTTAATTCGAATTATAAAAGCGGCACATCTGCGTACTTTGGCTTCCATGTGATCATTGAAACTGGTAAGTGCCTGTGAAGTAACTTCTGTAGTCGCATAAAACCTGTAACTTTCTAGTAGTCTCATACAACTATTTACAAGTTCAAGGATGTTTGCAATCTAACTATTATTTGATGCTTGTTCTGGTTATTTATGCACATTTCCCTTATTAATGCCTTTTGTTTCGTGCATAATAATAACCGTACCATATATCAGTTTTTGTATCAAGGTGAATATCTTTAACATACTCCTTCATTGCCTTTGTGAGATGTTTGAAGGTTTACTGAAATATGGATGCCACTGTATGATTTATTTTCTATGGTTTTGCAGTCCTAGGAAAGCCAGTTCAGCAAATAAATGGTTTCAGTCTTTCCATGTTTCCTGGATCTAATAATAATGACTGCCACTACTTCTAGACAGGGTAACAATCGCATTTCAAAAACTATATGCTCTGTTTATGTTGAACATGATTGTATATGCCCATTTCGGCCATTCATAGTTCCTTTAATGAAATTATACTTCTGTATGCCTCTTCATCCACTTTTCTCATACTACACACGATTGTCTTTTAATGCGATTTCTACCTATTTGGTTTGTTCCACAGACATGGAGACTTCGTATGTACTAGAAGCCTATACAATTCTATATGCACTCAACAACTTTTCAAGTGAATAAGAGGTCTGATTTGTGTCCACTGTCAGACGCATCTACGGTGCTGACTGAATCAACTGGAAGGAGGTGGGATTTGTGGCCATATGCATTTTCAGTGCTGATCGCTGTACAGGAGTTGTGTAAATTAAGATCGATGTGCCAACCAAATTTCATTGTAATCTTAGTAACAATGGATTGGAACAACAGTTTATGGCATGATGCAAATCCAGTGATCATCAATTACTGAATTATGGCGCATTCATGGCATCATGACAGGAACCGTACCTCCCTCTCTCTTTCAGGAACAACCGCGGCGTCTGCGGCGGGAAGCATGTGTGTAACACTCATGTGGCCGGGCTGGACCCACTCACCATAGCGGCCGGGAGGCTCTTGACTGTAGCGGCGTCCGCCCGCTGTCTCGGGTCGCTCTGGCGCACTGGACCTGCGGCGTGGCCTACAGCGTGAGCACGCCAGTGAGGATAGACAGCATCAGCACAGGGTAGCGCCTGGCGATGCTCTACGGGGTGGTGCGCGCATGCACCAGCGCTGCGGGGCCGCGCGGCACAACGAGAGGGTCTCGCTAGTGAGCTTCGCTCCTTGGTGCGGCCACCGCCAGCATCGGTATGGACGATGGAGCGGGTTGGACAACATGGACATCGACAGCCGACACGTGCCAGGTGAGGCAGGATGCTCTTCTGCCGACATCCAAATGTTCACGATTCCCTTCATTGATTCAGAGTTTCAGACTTGACCTGCAATTGTGTTCCCCGCTGCAGGTGCGATTATAAAATGACTCAAAGATGGAAGTGGCATATCCTGCAACTGAGCTCAATCAGCTTGAAAGAAGAATTCACCTTAGTTCAACATTTTTGCATTTTCAGTCTTTTCAAGCAGCAGCAGTCTCTGGTTATCAGTGACCTGTGGTCAACAGGCGAGCGACAACCACAATAACCCTGCATTGAAGGTACAGGTTCATTCAGCTTCAATAGCCGCCGCCCACCTTTTGTATACTACCATTCATGCGTATGCGTGCCAAGTGAAACTGAATCGGAACTATACGCATGAACATGGCAGCATGTCTATCTCACGCGGCACATCAGGTTCGTGATGAATTCGTCGACCCTGGGCCCTGCGGATGCTGGAGCTGGATCGGTGATCGGCGACTGGACCGAGCAAGAGCAGGGACTCCGCCACAGCCTCTGCTCCGTCCGTCCCCTGTATCCAGCTGTCGTGCCTCCCATCTGTCAGTGGGTTGGGGGCTCAGGCACCACCGTCTCTCAAGTTGGTGCTTAAAGCCCAGGTCGCTCTCCTTCATCAGAACGAGGGTGCCCGTGGAGGCGTTTATCGAGCAGGGAATCGCACCTCGTCGGTCACTCCATACTGAAACTGCCCTTCTGTTTTCATTCAGGTTCAGGAGAAGCCAATCAGCCAACATAGTTTGTCTTCATTCAGTTCTGTAATATATATTGGGCCTGCGCCTCAGCTGTTGTCGGGTCAAATTGAAGCCACCGACTATCAGGCGATCATTTCATACTCGTGTCACTAACATTCTTGCCCTTATCTAATCATCAAAGTCACACAAGCCAACTACGATCTTTTTTTTTTTTTGAACTAAAACGGAGGGAGAGATTCCCCAACCGTTGGACATGATTCGATCTGGCGTTAAATAATCAAAATCTTTTTACCAAAAGTATCAACAGTCTGGCTTACTTGATCATTAGCCATTGAAGTCATACCTTGCATCAACAGAAAAAGAATAAGTATTCATTTGATCTTGATCCTTGTGCAGTGAAAAGATGCTAATTCATTTTGAAACTAGGCAGCGTGCACATTGCAGACTGTACAGGCTGGCCACCAGCGGTAGAAGTAGATGAGGTGGGAGGAAGTAGGAAATCAACGGCTAACAACCGGGCAATAATTTTCAGGACGAAAGTTTGAAAGCGCGTACCAGGCTCCTCAAGGTTTGCTGCATACGCCGAATCAGCTTGTTCGGCGGACAATCGCGAGGCGCACCGCTAGCGTCTTGGGCACATTTCGTCGAACGCCAAGCCTGCGCACTAGCGGCCGCGGGACCCGTGATCCTCCACGATGCAGTGTAGTCGGGATAGCTCGCCTCGGCGACCTTCTTCTGCATCGTCCACTGGCACGACCCACTCTCGCCGCCGGTCTGCTTCCCCATGCCACCACCGGGCGGCGATGAGAGAACAGGGTTGAGCTACAGAGCAAAACTCTGAAAGAAGTTCAGGCAGACATACTGCTACAGCAAAGGCAAAAACAAACTGAGGTGAACTGAATACGTGCTGCGGCCGCGCGGCGTCGCCGCTGTCTCAGATCGAGCTGGCGCACTAGACCTGCGGCGGCGGCCCTACGCAGCACGAGTGGCCTTGTGGATAGACATCAGCACGGCGCTGGCGATGCTCAGGTGCAGCATGCACCAGTGCTTCCGGGGCACAGGACAGCGAGAGGTCACAAGCTAGTAGGCTCGCTTCGTCGGTGAACCGCGCCCGGCACCGATGGAGCAGGATGGACATGATGGACATCGACAATCAGACGAAGCGCCAGCTCGGCAGGGCAGCTCTTTCCAGGTTCTCTGGTTGTTTGCCTCTCTATATACAAATGTTTATGATTCCCTTCACTGATTCAGAGTTTCCAGACTTAGACCTGCAATTGCGTCCTCACTGCAGATTGCAATTGTAAAAATCACTCAAAAGATGGAAGTGGTACATCCTGCAACTGAGCTCAATCAGCTGGGAGAAGAATTCAGCTCAGTTCAACATTTTTTGCACTTCAATTCTGTAGGCTGTGCCGCTGTGGATTCAAATTTGGAAGATCATCTTGAAAACTAGCACTAGCACATACATGCTGTGGATGGAAAGATAGCTCTCCTTGTTTTATTCAGAGGTAAATGCAGTGTCGTTCTTTTCTTTTATTTATGTGTGTGTGTAAAGTAGTGTTTCTGTTCACATCATGAAAGGATGGTAATGTGAATGGTCTGTAGTGACTATCGAAAATGTTTACACGTTACACCAACTTGTCAGCTTCATACTTCAGTCTTTAAATATAGATATTAATTTTCAAAGCGGCGGTTTGGTTATTCAGTGATCAGGCGACAATCCCAGCCAGCATTTCACGTACTTTATTACCCTTGCCTCCCTTTTTGTCCACACGTTTCCATTCATCATTCAAAAGCACTCAGTTTCGCTTGGAACTGGACACGTTGGTGCTTGAAGCACGAGAAGGATGTTGTGGTACTTAAAGCCCAGGGTTGTTCATGACGACCGCGGTGGCCAGCAAGTTATACGACGTGATGTTTATGATTGTGACTAGTGAGAGGTAGGCATCCAACAATCTCAGTTTGATCACTGAATTTTCAAACTGTACACGCAATTCGAAACCATAATTTTTTTTTTTTCTCCATTATCACACAAAAAATGTAAAAAGATGAATCACTGACTAAACACCTCTGAGCTTTTGTACATTAAAAATGACATGTTGCCATTTATTATGGAAGGTATTATACTGTAAAAATGACATGCATGCTGCTGCTCTGCCATTGTCAGGCACTCAGGCTTGGGTTGGTGTATGATCCTTTCTCCTGGAGTGGTGGTGGGCGGGGACAAAGATGGCTGGGCAGCTTCCTTGGAGCTTCTTACAAATGTAGGTAGCATTGTTGTGCCTACAGGGGTGGTTGAAATTAGTTTTCTATGCAGCTGAGATAAATTTGAAATAATCTATTTTTGATGCGTTTTCTGCCAAAATTTTGTTTCCTCCACAGGTATAGAGCCTTGTCGTCCTAGATGAACTCGACAGTTTGTGAGCTCAAATGAGGCCTCAATCTCATTTGTGTCAAGATGCATCCTTAGTATGGATTGACTCAACTGAAAGGAGGCCGGATCTGTGTCGATCCACTGTCCAGAACTCCAGATGCAAATGCAGTGGTGATTGCCATACAGCATACAGGGTGAAGAGTGATGCTGGTTGCCATGCCCATACAGGAGTGCTGCTTGGAGCCAAATTACCTTGCGAGTTGTAATACTGATATTAACGCAACAGCCATTCATCCACATCCAGTGATCATCAACCACTGAATCAGCGTCCGTCACACAGCTTTGAGCTCTCTGCAAGTAGAATGGCATGAGCTCTGCCTCTGTCCCTCCCGATGACGTAAGTCTTCTATCCATTGTATTGTGCCTCTACCTGTTTTCCTATATTTCTTTTTCACTGATTGATGTGTGCTGAGTGAAACTGAATTGCGACGATACATCAACATGGCAGCAGGTCGTATCCCAAGCTGCACATCAGCTTGGTGTGAAGCTCCATGCATCATCCACCCTGTCCCTGGGGCTGGCTCGGATGCGGGATCCACTGGACCGAGCAGCGAGCTGGGGACTCCGCCAGGCTCTCTGCTCCGCCCCTGCACAATGGTCGACGCCATCTTGGGCTTGGAGCACCTCAGGGGGCCCAGTGCAGGCACCGCTTGCTCTGAGGACGACCGAAACTCTGCCTAGGGGAGTTCATAACAAGCTGCTTGGAGCACCTCGTCCTGACGTAAGCTTCTACTTCCCTTGTCTTGTGCCTCTACCATTTTGGTACATTTTTCATTCATTCATTCATGTGTGCCAATTGAAACTGAATTGGAACCAAACATATGAACATGGCAGTATTATGTTTTATCCCAAGTGCAAGCAGCACATCCATCAGCTCGTGTGAAGCTCCATGCATCGTGACCTTGTCTCTGGGGCTAGCAGTGTTAGGCCGGAGGCGGTAACTGCAGAAGATGGGGACAAAGAAGGAAATCTTGCAGCTTTTTGCTTCGTCATTGGTAAGGTGGGAACTGAGACTACCGGCTCAAGGGATTGGCAGGCCTCCATACTTCGACAGGTGGATCAACCAGGATCCCCTTCGTGGCGGCATTCGGCAGCACGCCGACGCCGATTTAGCTCATGCAGTCAGGATGGCAGAATGGAGTGGGAGGTCACCCGCGTGGGCGCTTCTGATGCAGCGCTAACACAGCTCTCTGCTTCTTGGGGAGCACAATCTTGGGGCGTCGACTCGGCGTCTAAGTTCGCTGGTGCAATGCGGCACACCCCCAGCTGCTGTAATTCAGGGACAGTGTGGCCTGGTTGCCATTGGGAACAATGTGCGTGGTGTAAGTCAACTTCCAGTTTGCAGTGCAGAGGTTCGATATATAGAACTTGTGTGTACATTGCATTGTATTGTTTAGTCACAATTCAAGAGTCAGACAGTGAGTCCTTTGAGAAATGTACTCTAATTTTTATGAATCTGAAATATGCTCCTATATATGTGGCGTGTGAGAATATCTGCACATTCGGACAATGAGCCATCAACAACCAAAGACATCTTGCGACAACCATTATATTGTTTGGACACATTTTAGCAGTAATAATACTTCACTGAAAATTCTGGCGTAAAATCCCATAATGTAGATCGGTGGAGAAATATTGCCTCCTTTTTAGTTTGATTTGAGACACAAGTTCATGTTGATTCAGTGCTTTTTGTTTTTCTTTATTTTTCTGTGTTGCTCGTTGGAAGTTAAACTTTTATTTTTCAGGATGCCTGGCTATATACCATCCACTGCAACATATTTTTTTCCTCAGAATTTTTCGTAGTCGTTTCTGCAGATTTGTTGTATGAAAAAATTACATGACTCTTAAGTGTGGGTCTACTATAGTCTTGAAACTTTGACTCTTTTATAAATGTCCGGATATGGACCTTTGGACTGGCTTACGGATCTGACCATACAAATGGGTCGACCATCATCACTTTCGCGGATCACCAAGGCCTCCGCCCGCCCGTCGCCCGCTCCCCAGCATGCGGCCAGCGATGCCCTTCGCCCTGCGTCACGCGTCGCGGCAAAACATCAGCGATGGCGGTGGGATCGGCGGCGTCCACCCCTAATTTGGTGGCGGCCCGGCGGCGCTTGTCCCGGAGCATCGTGTCCGTGGCGTGCATGATGCATCAACCGTCGCACCCCGATGCGACGTCGGGGATGTGAGTCCCTCATCATGGGGCGAGTCCTCGCCCGACCACAACCCGGCGTCCCGCCGCGCGATCGCCCGATTGCCGTCACGAAAGTGTAGAATGGTTGTTGTATTCCATGAGCGGAGTACAGGAGTACATATATATAGCGACCAAGGGGTGGCATGCAAACCTACGCTGATGGCGCTGATTACATCCACACATTACGGCCTAATTATATTAGTCTAACACTCCCCTCGGTCTAATCGGGAGCATTGCTATCGGGTCGAGGCCCAGGACACTCCTGGAAGAGCGAGGTAGGAAGACCCTTGGTGAAGGCGTCCGCATCTTGTGATGTCGCGTGGGAACATGAAGAACCCGAGCATGACCGAGGGCAACCTTCTCGAACAAAGTGGAGATCAATCTCAACATGCTTCGTTACGACGATCTTTGCACTTTCGGGTTGCGGGAGAGATACCGCGGCAGCGGCGTTATCACAATAGACCCTTTGTGGCCGGCGAGGAGGGTGATTAAGCTCAATCAACAGCTTCGCCGCAGCCCGCGTAGCTCGGCGACACCATTTGCCACAGCGCGGTATTCGACGCGGCGCTGGACCGTGAGGCGGTGTCTTTGGCGCTTTGGAGGACGAGGACACCCGAGGTTATCACCTAGGAACACGCCTATGCTGAGGTGGGAGCGGCGGGTGTCGGACATCCGGCCCAGATCGCGCATCCGTGTACCGGATGAGGTACATGAGGTGATGGCGGCGCATGGTCGAGCCAAGTACAGTGATACCTTGCAGGTATCGCGAGAATGCAGCGAGAGCCGTGAGGTGGGGCTCCACAGGATCATGCATATAGAGGCACACTTGCTGAACAGCAAAAGCGATGTACGCAGGTAAATGTCGAAATCTTGTAAAAGCGCCCGGCTAGGCCTAGCGATACGCAGTAGCATCGGCGGCAGGGAGGTCCATCTGCGAGATAATTTGGAGTGTAGATCAGCAGGGGTGTTGCATGGCTTGCACTCACTCATCGGCTACGCTCCAAAATATCACGTAGTGTCTTGCGGCGAGAAAAATAAACCACTAGCGAGTGTGCCAGCTGAGCCGAAAATGGTAAAGGCTGACCCATATACGTCGTAGCAAACTCATCTTTGAAACTAATAATCGCTTTAGGACCCGGCGGATGCGGTTGAACAATATCATCCACATATACTTAATACTTGGGGGCTGTTTCAACTCCTGCGACGATATATGAATAAAAGTGTCTGATTTTGCTTCAACAAATCAAGCGAAATGAGATAAAGCAAACCATTCCGCGCCAAGCGAGGGCACTGCGAGACCATATAGAATTTGTTGGTGGCAAACAAAATCATGAGAATCACAAAACACTGCGGGGGCTGAACACAATACCGCATCTCACGAGGATTACCATGCAAAGCGCATTGCTTCACATCAGATTGGTGAATAGGCTAGTCACGAGAAAAGCGGAAGAAAGAACCGCTTTCGAATTTATCGCGGGCTTGACCGCCCCCTTCCAGGGCTGAAGGTCTCATCATAATCAATACCAGGCCATTTACGGTAGATCCGACGAGAGCCGCGAGCCTTGTAGCGATCGAACCATCTGCGTGCGCTTGTGAAAAAAATCACTTTGCCATTAACCATATTATTAACACTAGGAGGCGTGGCACAAGACTCCAGGTATTATTGGCGATAATGCATCAAACTCTACTTGCATAGCGTACGCCAATTTGGATCGGCGAGGGCACCACGGACAGGAAGCGGCAGCGGCGGCGTAGCCTGGCGGCGTGGAGATTAAAGGCGATCCGCAGGCTGGAGCGACACGGCCTTACCGCGTAATGCGCGTGAAGTGACGGAGGGATGGCGGCGGGTCAGTAGCGGTTATGCGGCGTATGCTGGCGGCAACAACTTGCCGCGAGCATGGGGGGCAGCGGGACCGGCAATACTGCGTGAAGCGTCGTGTCAGCACTAGGGGTGCTGAAAGCGTGCTTGTGCGCGCGGGGTGCACAGGGGCAGCGGCGCGATGCGGCGGAAGGGGCACCGTGGTGCGCCGTAGAGGTGGAGAGGCTTGGCGGCGGCAGCATGTAGAGGACGAGGGGCAGCAGCGCCGGGCGACAAGCCACTAGGAAGTCAGTACACTGCGGCCACAGCTCTAGGCCCAGCGGGCAAGGAATGCGTCATCATCGCTCAAAAACTCTGGTGTTGCGGATCACGGGGGAGGTGGACATGTAGGAGAAAAGGAAGCGAGTCTCATCGAACACAGCGTGTGGGATGATGATCGATTTGAATGCTGATCAAGACATCGGTACCTTTGTGATGGGAGGAGAATGCAAGAAAGACATACAAGGAGGCGGGGAGACGAATTTATGTGGAGCTGTGGAGGATAAGTTGGGTATAGCAGGCACAACCCGAAAACTTCGAAGGTGAGCATAGGAGGGTTATTGTGCCATAGAGTGAAAGGAAAGGAGTGCAACCATCTAGGGTTTTTGTTGGGTGGCGATTTATCGGATATGTGGCAGTATATGAAGAGTGTCGGCCAATAAGCGGAGGAAGACTGGCCTAAAAAGAAGTGGCGCAAGATGTTGTTAATGCGTCACGAAGGAGAATGCGCTCGGCACGTCGTTACGATGCGAGGTGTATGGGCACGGACGGGCGGAGGACTACACCATAGTGAGGAAGAAGCGTGCGGGCGAGAAGTTATCAAGCGCCGCGGCGTTATGCTTGAACTGCCTTAATGGGAGGATTAAAACTGTAATGGCGCGCAAGTGAAAAAGTTAGATAAAGCGCCAAATGTATGGGACTTGAGGCGTAAAGGAAAAGTCAGTGAAGTGGGTGCGGTCATCAGAATGACAAGATAATATTTATACCCGAGACACACTAACAAGCTGGAGGTCTAAAAGATCACAATGTATTAAATCAAAAGGATGAAGCTTCGAGAATTTGATATGCTAAAAGGAAGTAGCACATAGGCCTAATTGACAGGCATGACAAATATGATCAGGGTGGCGCTTGCTACAAGAAGATAACATTGCTACTAATGACTTGGACAATGCCTCATTACCGATGTGACAAAGGCGGCGATGCCACCGGGTGGTGGAGGATGAGTCGGCAATAAGAGGCGGTGGTGCTAGGCTGGTGATTATGGAAAAAGCGGGTAGAGGGCACCCATTACTATTACATCTGGCGTCACTCTGATGTGTCCCCAAGTCCTTGCGTGGAAAGGCCAAAGGGGTCAAACTTCGATGGAACAATTATTATCGGTGGTAAGCGTGGGGCCGGAAATTAAATTCTTAATAATGCTAGGTGAGATTGCAGGACATTAGAAAGAGAAAGGGGGCGACTTTGTATTGGAAAAATTAATGACCCAATAGGATAGCGAGGAAGCAAAGCTCCATTACCGACAATGATAGATGAAAGGACTTGATGATGAAGGAGGATGAGAGGAGGATAATATACGGCGTTGTTGACCATGTGGCCAGCGCCAGAATCAACATACCATTCCGGACGGTGGTTGGTTCGGCGTCATGGTGCTGAAAGTTGTGGATGAGCGACCGTGGTTGGAGCTGTTGTCGCTGCTGCATAGCGTAGGGGCCAGACTGGACACCTCCGTAGCCGAACGTACCAAACACAGGGAGGATATACGCCGGCGCCGTATGGGGAGTATAGCACCTGCAACTGTGGAATGGTGGTGAAGGCAGCTGGTGGAAGGACCATAGCACCTGTCACAGCAACTGTCATCGCGCTGTGCGGCCACCGATGGGTTCTACCTGCCATAGCCACGGGTGACAGCCTGAGACGCACGCGAAGAAGCTGTGCGTGCGACGTACAGACCCACCGATGGCGTGTGTTCTATTCCTCTTTTCTTTTCTTTTTTTCTTTTTTTCTTTTTTTTTTTTGCTTTTTTTTCTCTGTTTTTTCTTCTTTTTTTTACCCGGAACCAATCACGTGAGCGCGTTAGACGCTCCGCTGCCCGCGCTAGCGAGCGCTAGCGATCCGGCTCTCGCGGAGTAGCGGCGGGCGGACCGGATCGGAAACCGCGTCACGCGCGCGGGAGGCGCGGCGCTGGCTGCGCGACGGGAAATCCGGACGCGAGGCCGCGCAAGCCTGACACGTCGGGCGTCGGGATGCAGACGGGAAGCGCGGCATGCAAAAAGCTGCGCGGCACCGCGTCCGCCTGCCTGGCGATGTAGAAGCACGAGTGATGAAGTCGTCCACGCTCTCCGCGCGACACGTCGGGGCCGCCTGCGATGGAGACCGGGGCCGCCTGCGATGGAGACCGGCGTCGCAGCGCGGATCGGGCTTCGACGCGAGGAAGCACCTCGTGACCGTCGGGGCTTCGCGATCTCTGGAGCACGTGAGTCCGACGAGACACCGGTTACGGAGAAGGATCTGGACCAGCGACCGCG
Organism: Hyparrhenia diplandra; assembly: GCA_015847255.1. Classification (NCBI taxonomy): domain Eukaryota; kingdom Viridiplantae; phylum Streptophyta; class Magnoliopsida; order Poales; family Poaceae; genus Hyparrhenia; species Hyparrhenia diplandra. The sequence continues at coordinate 15,732 of JADLZK010012126.1, forward strand.
CTCGGCAACGCGGGCGTCGGGGATCAGGGCGGGGGTGTTGATCAGCGACGTGGCGTGCGAGGGGACGACGCGGGCGTCAGTGTGCCGATCAGCTCGGCGGCTCGGGCGAAAGGGTCAGCGACAGGAGCGGCGAGGATCAGGCTGACGCGTGAGTTGGGGCAGCGGCAGAGCGCCCGGGCCGGGCGATGGGATCATGGCACTCGAGGAGGCGGCGGGGTCAGCGGCAGGGCGCGATCGGATCAGCGGCAGCGAGGGGCCCGGCCTTGGCGATGGGATCAGCGGCACTCCAGGCAGCGGGGTCAGCGGCAGGAAGCGGCGTCCGGATCAGCGGCGGCCTTGGTTGAGGTTCGCGGAAGTGTAGCGGATCGTAACAGCGTGTGATACCATGAAAGTGTGGGAATAGTTGTTGTATTCCCATGAACAGGTACATACATATATATATAGCAGCCAAGGGTGGCATGCAAGCCTACGGCGATGGCGCGATTACATCCACACAATTACAACCTAATTATATTAGTCTAACATGTCCTCGTCGAGACCCGATCGGCGGTTGGGCTTCCGTCGCGGTCCTCGACGCGTCGCGGTCGGCACGTCCGCGGTCTACCGCGGCGTGCGTGGGTGGCGGATCCACCTTCAGGCGGATGCGGCGCGGGGCTGGCGGTCCGGTGCCCTCAGCGTCGCCTTGCGGCATCCGGCGGCGGCGGGTTCGGTTCCATGGATGGGGTGGACGAAGCGAGGTAGCAGCGGCGGCTGCCTACGGCGGCGCATCCTTCTCCGCAGGCGGACCCGGACGTCACCCAGAGGTCGGTGGATCCAAGCGCCCGGCGGCTTGGCGTGGTGCTTCTGGCGCCATCCCTCGCCCTCACTCCCTCCTCACTTGCAGCCGGAGCTCCTCCGGTGAGTTGGCTGGCGGCGGCCCGATTCCGGCGTTTGATCTACGTCGGCAGCCCTCCCGTGCAGCTGGAAGCCGCCAGGACCCGTGGCGGATGCATAAATCTTTGGATCGTGCGATTGATATCTAAGGCAATACTTAATCACGACCCGCCCGTGCCCCCCCTCGATCCCTGCAGGGCTGGGCGCCCGTGGGCGCGAATCCGAGTGCTGCCGCGGCACCGGAGTCCATGGGCGCTGATCCTCGCCAGCGTCTCTTCCCGGTCGGTGGCCTCTCGCAAGCTGGCGTGGAGTCCTCCCGAGACCCCGGATGCGAAACGCGATGTTCAATAGCGGGTGAAAACCTAGCCTCGGTTCTCCGGGCGGCGATATGTAGCGGTTTGTAGCATCGTCGAAGTTCCTGAATTCGTCGGGGGCGGTCTTAGTGAAAGACCTTTTGTATTTCTTCAGCCCGGTGGTGGCGTCTGCGGATGTCAATATCCTTCTGTAGGCATAGCTAGAGCACTTCCTTTGCCACCTACCTGTATAGAGTCAGCTTCGTTCGCGTGTCTGCGCCGGCTATCTTAAGGGAAGCGTCTTGATTCACGTTTGGGCGTTCTACGGTGTATTGAGCAAGCCGAGCTCACTCTCGCTTGATGAGCAATACAGCGATCAAATGGAAGTGGAAGCATATATTTTACTTTGAATTCTTATGTCCATCCTAGGGGAATTTGGTTACGCTCTTTTTATCTTTTTATGATTTATGCAATCTATATAATAATAATTGTGTATGTATGTCCGCGGACGTAGAGGCGGATGTTCTCATCCTTTATCTAAAAAATGGGTCCGACCATGAACAGGCATTACTGTATATTATGACGTCAAGGCTAGAATTAGAGGCAATAATGCAGCAGCGTCACGTTTACTAGGACCCGGTGGCGTTGATCTAAGCCCGCACATTTATGCCTCTAACTGATATGATACTCGATAATTAACCACATTGTTTCCAGAGTACGTAACAAACATTTTTCTCACCAATTTCGTGGCCATTGTCACTGTCTGCAGGAGGCGGAGATGCAGAAGTAGTACATGATTTGGAATGGAGAGCAGTTGGCAATAAAATGCCTAACAATTTGGGCTAAAAGGCAAAAATTACAAACATTGTACTGGCTAGAACCAATGATAAACTGTGTCAGAATCCACTAATAAAACAGAAATATGGAATTTAGCATACTGGAAATCTGTCGGTGATAATGTGAACCCTATTTTTGAATGTCTTTCCACCCAGGAGCTAGGGAGGAGTAATCTTAGGCTCTGATAAATCTGGAAAACATAACTTCATTTGATTATACAAATATATCATTTCAAATTTGGAATACGAAATCATGTGTGCACAAAATTACATAAAATGGTAAAATATTCTAGAAAGAACCTATGATCGAAGTGGATCGGAGAGACCCCAATTAATCCGCGTACTGGCGTCACTCACCGTGCATGTCGATGACGGCGTGCTCCCAAAATAATCGAATCTTGGCTCCATACATTTTTCAGCAGAAGATTGATGATGGCCGACGGGTCTCTGGTGGGAGACTAACGGGGACCAGACCTTCGAGCATATTCACCACAGTTTGCATGCTTGGCCTCATGTCCGGCTCGTGCTGGATGCAGCAGAGTGCCACCTTCACCCACCGTCTTCACCGCCTCCTCGTCTACATCTGTCCTTGGCTGCGTCCGCAACCCCCATGTGCTTGCCTTGCGCCATCTTCGCCTGCAAGTTCCGCGCGATGTTTGGGTCGGCATCGCCGAAGATGTGGCCTCGAAGTTCGGCGCCAGCGATGAGCTCGGCGTCATGCGTAGCTGAACACGTGGACTTGTCGGACCGCGGCATTGTAGAGGCATCTCGGCGCCATGTACCCGAAGGTGCCCCTCAGCGCGTGTTGATGGCGGCTGGTGAGGCCGGGTGATGGAGGGAGATGCGATTCCGGAGAGGCGTCTTGTAGCGGAGGTCGCCCGTCGAGGAGGATGTTGCGGCTTGGCGTCGGGTGCAGGATCGCCGGTGTAGCGGTCTTTGTGGAGTACCCGGCGCTCTGGCCCGCGTCGATGGCGATGCATAGCAGCTTGGCCCGGAGTCAGCTGGAGCCGCTGCTCTTTCGGTGCCGTGGAAGATCCACCTATCGGGGAGCCGTTCTCGAAGAAAGGGGTAGGCGGGTAAGAGGTCAGCGCTGGAGGCGTAGCGGCGCGCAGGCAGCGGTGGTGCACGTTGGCGATGATGGAAGCTCTCTCCGGATTCCTCCTGCTTGCGACCCGCGGTGTGTCCTCCGTGGATGATGATCCTCTTGGCGGCGGCGGGGGTCCCATCGTCGAGGTTCCCTAGGAAGACCTCGGCGGATGCATAAGCGCCCTATCATGTAGTTCCGAAGTCCTCGTCATGGCTTTGATTTCGCCGGCGTGAGAAATTCTTATGATATCTTTTAATGAAACGGGGTATCTTTGGACTTGCTGTTGAAGCACAGCTTCTTGCGTGCCGGGCGGCCGGTTCACCTGTCTTTGTGTGGCCATCAAGAACATGAGGCATCGTCGGATATCACGAGGATATATACGAGGTTGGCACGAAAAATGGTCGGTCGCGAAGATTGGTGTTGGCAAAGCGAGCGAGTAGGAAGGCAAAAGCAGAACAAGGACAAGAAATCAGCTGAGACAACTTTCTCCTTGGGACCATAGGGTTGCAAATGCATAGGAAAGCAACGGCGTTGTAGGCTACTAACTGAGTGAGTAGCCATGCTTTAGGAACTGATCGTTTGTGGTATTATTATTTGGTCGTACACCAATATTGATATCCATAAAGAACATAGGCGGAATACAGTCACAGACAATAGGATAGTTATAATTGCACCATGTAAAGATGGTTCTGACAACTTCTTCAGCTTATAGTAGGGCAGGATGGAGCTAAACTTCCAGACGCAATACGAGGATATAGCAACCATATTGGCCCAGGACGCAGGTTCTACTACCCGATGAGTGCAGCTATGGCGAGATCAAAAAGATATGAGGGAACACAAACGCAAGTATAAGATATCCAGCAGAGATGTACTTCTCTTGCCGAAAGGAGGAGTTGTAGATGTATAGACAGCCAAAGGGCAAGGTAGGCTGTGATCTGAATCACCAGCGATGCAACGTCGTTGGCGAGAACACAATAAAGATAAAGGTAGTGAACATGATCACAGAGAAAAGGGCAGTTACCACTACAACATGTAAGATAGTTGTCCTTGCATTGCAGCATCGTTGGGGATCGACAAAAGGGATGGGTCTTCTACGTCCGGCATGTTCATTATAGCCACTACAGTCTACAAGTTAGTACTTGGATAGTTGGGAGTCAAAGAAAACGCGCTGCAGAGATGAAAAGCTGACGAAGAATACTGTCATTTATAGATGGTGGCCCGGTACTCAAATGCTTAATTCAGTCGCTGTCGAGATCGGCAAGGAAGGTTCTTTTTTTAATTTAAAAGAAAGGTTTTCTTACAATTATTGCATACACTTGGCCGAGGAAACGGTGGAGGGAAGCTTGCGTACAGGAAATTACGGCGTCTTATTTCGTCATGTTCAACACACAAGACTTCTCGACGACTAACGATGTCTTGAGCTCAAGAAGATGAAATAATGCGCTCCTGGTTTCTTTTACAAACATCAAACCGCTGCTCAAGCCGTGGAAAAGTAGGAGAACGTACGTAGCCCTCGGCTGCTCCATCCTTCAGTTCAAACTTCAAAGCGGGGTGTCAGTGGGATCGAGCTTTCTTTGCCATTGCCGGCACTCGTTGTCTGGTTCTTGGATGCCTTGCAAAGCCTTACTATTAGGGATGCAAGTGGGTACCCAATGGTGTTTTTGTTTAAGCTAACTAATTATGGTCAATGTCATTCTAGTTCATTTTTCTGTCTCCCCTCAAACTACGAAAATACCACTCTAGTTCCTTTTGATCAATTTTTGGAGTCGACCCAATGACCCAAAATAGTTTGAACTTGCATCGACTTACTATACAGCAGATTCATCGCGTGCATCCATGGTCGCTGAGTAATAGACCAAGCCTTCTATCCCTACCTCCACAGCCATCATGGACGTCCTATTGCTTGCGTCTGGGGAAGTCAGCGATGTAAAAACGTCGGATGATATAAAATGGCAGCTTTTATATTAGGCCAGCCGTCCTCCACTGCCGCGACTTGCAAACGTCGATGACCGGTAGGCACCGGTGGGTTACATTGTTTATGTTAGCACTATCTTTACGTTTGCATTTCCTTAGGGCAAAATGTCCTACAGATCCAGTAGGTACTAGTAAATAACATAATCCTGACAGAATAGTAAATTACATAATCTATCTACCCTACTAATCGCCAACATATACGCATTCAAATCTATTTAAAATGAACCATCGGATTGTTTTCATCATACCCATCTGCCTCTCCAGGAGGAAATAATGGCGTGGCGAAATCAGCTGAGGACCTTCCGTTTTCCACGAGGTCAGCGTCCGCTCAACAGTTATCTCACGTGCGTGCTTATGAGTATCAAGCGTAGGCTTCTCGGCCCGACCTCAATCCTCTCGATGCATCGCCTCGGCCCTCCCCGCTTTCGCCTCTAGCATTCTCGCCGAGAGCGTGCGGAGTGGGGGCCTGGCCACCTCTAGCCTCCATGATGAGGGACATCCTAGGGCACGATTTGGCGGGCACACAACGGTGTAGGCGGCGCTCGTGGCCCCAGTGGGAGCATGGTTTGGCTAGGCGCACTAACAAGTAGGGCGTAAACGCTGTATGCGTGTTTGGCTAGGCGCATAGCAGTGTAGGCGGCGCCGTGCATGTCCAAATTAATCCCACCTTGCTTAACTTGGGAGGAGGGAAAGCTCATCTTAAAAGGGGAGAGTCACCCTTCCCTATCGGACTAGCTTTTGGGGTGATTGGACCCTTTTCTCGTGGGCTGGACTCATCATTTGGTATCAAAGGCTGGGCCTCGCTAGGGGGTGAGAATAATGAGGACATCTCTAGGGGTACGCGATTTGGCGGAGCAGCATAAGTAGGCGGCGTGTATGCTGGTTTTGGCGTGTGCACACAGCAGTGTAGGCGGCGGTGGGCTCGCCTAGGAGCATGGTTTGGCGAGCATGACCGCTGTAGGCGGTAGCCACGTATGCGGTTTGGCCGACGCATGATCAGGTAGGCTGCACCACGCATGTGCGGTTTGGCCGGTCAGCGATAAAGGTAGGCGGCAGCCCGTGGCACGTCCAAATTAATCCCACCTTGCTTAAGTTGGGAAGAGGAAGCCACCTTAAAAGGGAGAGCTACCCTTCCCTATCGGACTAGTCTTTTTGGGGTGATTGGACTCATCACCTGCAAGTTCTAGCTCCTAGTTTTCTTGACGCCTTTATGACTTGTTCCCGCCGTGGCTTTGTCTACCTTCGTAGTTGGTCGCTGCGTCCTCTCGCCGCACCGGAGTTTTTCTCCGGCTACCTCATCACCGCTCGCCCTCACTCCTAAGGTTAGTCCCAATAAAATAAAATCCCGCCACCGCCTTCTCCGAAAGCAGTCTCCACCGCTCCCTTCCACACCTCCCTCGCTGTCGGTGTCCCCATTGTCACCGCCCGGATTTGGCGTTGAGGAGGTCAGGTCGATAGTGTCACGTAGTAGATCGAGCCTTACCTTTAATTGGATTAGGTCTACGGGATCGACCCGCCGCCTCTCTCTTGGGTGAGGATCTCTGTGCGTCCACTGTCCAGCTTCCCTCCACCGGAGTCACGAGCCTGGAACTTTCTTCTTAATAGCTTCAGCAAGAGGCTCTGCTCTGAAGATGCTTGAGTTCGACCGCCCGCCCACCCCCTAGGATCTTGGTGCAATGCGGAGTCTCCAATCTCAAACCGGCGACTACAACCGCATCAATCGGTAGTTTGGTGTGTGTTGGCGGTTGTTGACACTGTTATAGCATAATACTAGTCAATTAAACATAGAATAAGGGCATAAAATGAATATCAACATAAGTCTAGGGGTCCAACTGAGTATATTTCCATGAGTTTTGGTATTCCATGACTTTCGCGTGGGGCGAATGTATAGGGCCATGAAGAAGAACGGTGAGAAACCTAAGAGTTTACATCCCATACGATGACAAGACTTAACCGTGGAAGTAACTCAACCCAAAAATGTGGACTAAAACACTCCTAGAAGATACCCAAAGACACCGAGAGAAGGGAGATCACAATGTGATCTTATCCCCCGGCGCACGCCAGAGATTTAGGCCGGCCGCCAGTGGGTCGCCTCGCCACCCTCGTGATTTTTATGCTCGGCTTTACCACCTACCTTGAGGTTGTATCTACACCGCTGTTGGAGGTCGGTTTGATTCAAGGGTCTCTATTCATCGCCAAGTGCTATAAGGCAAACAATTTACCCTAACCCTGTGGTAAACCTAATTTCGTATCATTCCGTATCAATAGCCTTAAAACTCAGTCTCCCTCTCAGGTCTAGAGATAGAACTAGAACTAGAAGAGTTAACATTTGCAAGAGAGGATTAGATCAAGATAGATCTAATCAACGATCAAGAGAGATAGAGAGAGGAAAGGACGGATAGCGTACCACCGGGGTGCTACCTCCACACACCTTACCTCGGTGGAAGTTAATACACTTGGAATTACTCTCCGTATCTACTTTCTTTTATCTAGTAATTTTCAGTTCTATTGTTCACAACTCTTGTTTGAGTACTTTTACCCTGTGGGGACCCTATAGATTAGAGGAGTAACAGGTTTAGGCGTGGTGCTTAGACCGAGGTTGCTTGTGAATGCTTTCCCATTCTCGTCGTGTGGTAGTTCATGGTAGTGACAAGTACCATTGATTCCTTTGGAGTTCACTCTCAATGATAGCTGGGCGGGGTGACCATGTTAATGAGGTGATTGCACGTTTTGTCCTGCTTTCCTTTGAGTACGCCCCCTAAGACAATATCATCATAGGTTATCAAGATAAGATTTAGATATCTTAGTAATCCTCTCTACCTCTCGGCCTTCTTAAGTCTTGTGCCATTCTGGGTTAAGATTAGATCGTAGTCTCCCTCACCCGTTTCCCGTGGATTTGATATTAAAACCCTCTTCGGGTGAAGTGCTTTCGCTGGTATCCATTAAACTTGATTATACAAATTATAAATATTTTGTAGGCCTATCAAATATAACAAGCATTTCTAAGCGCCGTTCGGGGATACTGATTGCTGAGTTGACTTGAATCTACCTTATCCTTGTATCATATTCTTTTATTCTTTTTATCTTTTTATCTCTTCTATTCTTTTATTTTCCCTTTTTATTATGGATTCCATGCCTATCTATAAATATCATATACCCACAAGTTTAAAAGCTTTTAGGCAACTGTAATCTTTGAGCCTATCCTAGCAAAGTCCTATGAGCTACGCTTTTGGGTTATATAAGAATGGCTTCAGGAAACTAGCCTTCGGGGAGAAGGCGAGGCCAACTCCACACTCACACTACAAAAGTTTGAGGAGATCATGGGTTGCCTTCATTTGAAAGGGGCATATCCGATAATACCTTACGTTGGAAGTTCTTTCCATTCTCTTTGTGGGAAAAGCTAAACAAAGGGTATTACTTGAACGTAGAGAGAATGAAAAAGGAGGGAAACATTAATGTCCAAATTTTGTACATATTTTTTCCCACCTCCAGAGTGGCCCGTCTTCGTATAGAACTTCTAACTTTTAAACAAAATAAAGAAGAGTCTCTTACTGCATCATGGGATCGTTTTAATGACCTCATCAACACTAGCCCAAACCCCTTGGTATTCCAGACCCAATCCTTCTTCAACATTTTTTATCTAGGTCTTTAATAAGGAAGATGCAGGGGACCTTAGTGCAGTTTCGAGGTGCATTCCTCCTTCTCGAAAAGAGAAGCAAGAGATGTCCTTAGCGGATATTGTGGATACGCTACCACACAGAACTCCTTCCCGAGCAAAAAGAAAGAATCACCCTCCGATCAAGGAGAGAGGAAACTACGACATAGCTAATTTGCAACAATTCCAATCCCAAGATCTAGCTATCCATCCCGAACCATCAATATCCCAAAATCCCCCCAAAGGAAGAAGAAGTTCCACCTTTGGAAGACCCTTTTATGATTTCAGCTTTAGTGATTTTGGGAGAATAATAAATTCTCATCCATACAAGAGACCTTAAGTGACCACAATTCAGATTCTTTTGAGAAGTCTCTATTGAAATGTGCTTATAAGAGATCTCCAAGTGACTATAATTCAGATTCCTTTAAGGAGAAGTCTCTATTGAATATGCTTATTCTTTCAAAGGACATTGGGAAGAACCCAAGGATGGCATGTCCGATCATGCCATAGAAGGAGAGCAAAGATATCTATCTTATCTTCCCCTTCTATGCCTAGATAAGATGATTTATTCAAAACTCCATCTCTAAACCCATCCTGACCCCTTCGATGAATCCACATATGCTTCCTTCTTTGAGACTCATGATGACCCTAGAAATTTACCACAACAAATCAAGCATATAGGAATCATCAAGACTAAGAAGTAAAACCTGGCCAACAATGGCTTGAGAGTGTTAATAACCTATGTACCACAGCCATTGATTGTATGGACGACATCTTAGACATTATCACCGAGAGACATAAAACCCAAGAGATCCTTTTAGGAGCTGCCATGATGAATTAACCTTTGAGTTTGAGAAGGAGGACAACATTAGTGAGTATGAGAGCTGCTTCATAAACACCTCATCTAGTCCATGTTCACATGATCACCTTTCTAATCACCTAGTCTCTCTATCACTATCATACACGAGATCTTCAACCCCCTCATTTCTCTCTCCTCCTATAGATTTTGAAAGGGTGGTTGTAGATGCATACATCTATAATAAATATTCTAGATCTCGTTGGCATAAAATCTTGAGGGTAGATTGATGTTGGAAGGGAAACCACTTCATCATCATGAATCTTAATTCAATAGGTTTCCCAAGGATGAGCTTGCTTTCTCCTTAAACAAGCACTTCTTGAGAAATAACATGAGTGTTTATCTTATTGCTATAATACAATTTGTGAAATGAGCATAGAGATATGAATAAAGAAATATTCCTTGGTATTTTTGTTTCGCTAACCATTTCAGGTTTAAAGTAAGAAGAACGAAGGATGACAATGTAAGGTATGTCCAACCAATCATTGTGCAACATGAAATCACATGCATGGAAATATTCTTGTCACGCTGTTACATTATCCAGGTTACCTCTACCTTTTTGAGACATGCTCAATCTGTTAAACAACTATTGTCATGCTTTTCATTTCTCTCGCTTGAGTCAATCCCTATAATGCCTTCATGCTACCCTTTGTCTACCATAGTATTATTTGGTTTGGAAATGCTTGAATTGAGTACTTCCAAAGGTTTTAAATTAAGCATGGTGTTTAGGTTAGAACGCCTTCCTTAATTGAATTAGACATGGAGTCTAGTTTGGTTATTGAACTAAAAATTACTTGTGTAGACATTGGTATATTTTGTTGGATTAACCCCCGCAGAAATAAAAAGAAGAAAACTCTCAAATAAGCTTGGGGGAGGTCCCGGAGATGAACTCACAAAGGAGAAGAAGCAAGATACAACAAACCTTTCACAAGGAGGACACGTGACATGAACAAAAGAACCTTAAGGAATAAAGAGAAAGAAGACAAGTTAGGAAAAGCTACACAAGAGGCCAAATCAAGAAATCTTCAAGCGAGAAAGGAAAGCACCACCACAAGTTGCTACTGATGCCATCATGCTTCAATAATAAGGTAACATCTTGAGGTGAGTTGTCAATAAATAAGCTTTCCCTTAATTATGGCATGTTCATGAATAAAGAACCAAACATGTTAGAGTAACACCTTGCTTGATCCAACTTTTATTAGCTCAACATGTTTTGTTTCTTTTGTTGTTCTTAACACCACCTTCTTGATCTCATAGTTCTAATCATACTAGCAAATGTATTGCAACATTCATGTTTCATCTTCTCGATCTTATCACCCTTGTTATAGTAGAAACGAAAACACATAAACATTAACTTTATCTTGTTTAATGTGCCCCGAGGTTTTGGAGAAGAATGAACTTTTTGTCTCGCTGGTGTTTTCCCCACCAACAGGCCCGTGCACTTGATCTCTACCTTGTCTTTGCACGCAGACACACTTTTGAGCAAAAAATACGGAGAAATCTTCACTCCCTTAAAGTTCTACAAGTGAATGGACTGAACCCACTAAGCATGCACACACAAAACAAGAAGTCGCCAACCCCCACTATCAAACTTTCACTTCTAAATGTTGGGACAAAGAAAAAAGAACATGGGTGACACCATTACCAAGTTCGGGATGATACACTCAAGGAATAACCAAGGTAAGTAGTCTTGTTCAAGGGACTTAAAACATTGAACTCTCCGAAAGGTAACTCTTGGCAAGTTATCCATATTTAATTCCTAGTATTGCATAATCATATTTTTTCTGCAACTTGCATTAGCATATTTTTCCGCCTATTCCTAGTCGGTTTGGCCATAATGGTGGTGGAGGACAATTTCCAAAGACCCCCTACACTCAAGCTATAAAAGGAGGCACCTTTCTACCTCTCTCTCAAGCATCACAACAAGGAGAATTCAACACACTTGAGCAAGAGAGTAGATTAGTCTCCTTTTCTTCTTCCAATTCTAGAGAGTGAGAGAGGGAAAAGCTAGAAGGAAACTTTGCTCCTTCTACTCTGAGATGTCGAGTGCCCCTGCGGGTCCGCCATGGTTCCTAGGAGGTCTGAGGCCGGACTTGTCGGTACCCGCGACGCTTTTGTACCTCTACAAGCTTCTTACACTTTGGTGAGCAAGCTTGTGATTATCTTTTGGCTTATTGTCTTTTCAAGCATATTATCTTAAGTTGTTATAATTCGGATGGTAGATTGTCTCAGAAGAGCGTGTAGTTCTTGGTGAAGGAACTCTTTGACCGGGGAACCTTGGCCAACATCAAGAATTTGTGACCAATAGTGCAAACGGTGTTTGGACTAGCGCTCACCTACCTTTTGCGAAGCATCCCACGGTCGTGAGGGTAGGTGGCGGTGGTCGTTGGCAGCCTTGTCCGTCCCCTTGTAATCCCCCTCCACGCTCGGTCTGACGTAGAGCTAATTGGACGGACACGCCTCGGACATGCGGCGTGGGCGGTGCCAATAAGGAGATAACAACGCTGAGAAATCTCTGCCTGGAAATCTAAGCCCATAGAGATACCCCCACTACTGAACATAACCCTTGCAACGCGGCAGACACGGGTCGGAAGCTCCCTCTTACACAACCGCCCTTGCGAATTATACGATACCATGTTTATCAACGGTGAAGTGCTACAACGGTATTTCCCGTGCTCTTGCGGACTTTGCTGCTTCGCTAAGAAACATCAACAATGTGTTTTTCTCCAACAACGGCTTCACTCACCAGCTTTCAACCGACGCCTATGTGCGCTCTCCACTGGGTGTATGCGCCCTTGACGCCCTCTGTCGCTTTTAAATAGCTAGCTATAGCTGCGCTTATAGCTTTTCTAGAGACACGGCGCTAAGCTATTTCCCCACAATTTGTCGCTATAGCTGCGCTAAGTTGCATAGTTTAGCGCTTTTAAATAGCTAGCTATTTCCAAAACTCAATCTCAGACTAGATTGCACTTGTGTGCTTGAAATTTAATTGGTATTTCCTACTTATCGCTTATCATTTGCTACTAATTTGATATTTTGGACAACCAAACTTTCATGAACCATGTTGTAATATTATTTAGACTTGTGGAACCTTAGAAACATATTTATGTTCATCAAATTTGAAATTTTCCATGTTTTTGGCTTTGATTATTGGTGTATTTCATATGTTCTATAAAAATGCTATTTCGACATAGCTTATAGCTGTGCTATAGCTACATAGCTTTGAAAAATTGGTGCCGCTATTTTTGCATAGCTAGCTATTAAAAACAAGGCGCCTTTATGACCCACCACCGGCGGCTCCTTCGTCCCATCTCCATGGACAGTGCCGGCCTGATCTTCTCGGCTTTCAAGACTTTTATGTAATTTGGTCTACTTTGAAGGACCTCTTTGTAATTGTTTTTTTAGAATTTGAGGGCTTTCACCCCTTCCTTTAGATTGAACTGGAAGACAAAAGCATCCAGATTACAGCGTTTGGGTGGATACGCCCTTCACTCAACACCTCACTTCTCCCACTTCAAAGTAGCTACTGCTATCTAAAGCGACAAAAAAGACTCAACGTATCTCAGGTTTATCAAAACAAATGCGCTTAATTATTACAGTTCCAGACAAGATTAAACTAGAGCAGCGGTCTCCAACTTCACCCAGGATCTTTCCACTCTTCAACGCTTCTGAGTCACCAGAATCAGCAAGCTTTGCCATCACCTCCATTGGCAGATTGTTGATGCCCGCATAAGCATACTGGAACATGTACATGTCCTTAATTTGTCTTTGATCTGCATCAGCATGTTAATCTCTCCGGCCTTGTGGCAATTTCTTTCAACTTCCTCACTTTGATAGCAAACTCTGCCTTCCTGTCCTGAGGACAGAGTATCTCCCAGGCCTGAATCATTATAGCTATGCCCATCAACAGGTTTTTGACACCTGACCAAGGTATGCCCTGCATACAGATAGAACATCTAAGTTTCCATAACCCCCACAGGGCTGCAGCACATAAACAGTTATCAACTAAAAATCGTCTCTTGTTGCTTAACCACATCTGGCCAACTGAAACAAAGTCACAACCTACAGGTCTACCACATGCTTTAGAAACACATGTCCACATTTGTTTTGCAACAACACAATCAAAGAATAGATGGTTTACAGATTCTACTTCAGAACATAAAATGCAGGTCAAATCATCAAGCTTGACTCTAATGTTCAAATTATCTCTAGTGAGCACTTTATTTTTGAAAAGTAACCATAAGAAAAAAGTGTACTCTTGAGGTACTTTTACCTGCCACATTGCAGATACATGAGTAGGCATAATGCCTCTAAAATTGACTATCCTGTACAAAGATTGGGATGTGTAAGTCCCATTAGATGTAAACTGCCATATTAGACTGTCATCCTCATCTGAAAATTCTATGGTTGAGGCTAGCTGGATTATCTCATACCACATATGCATTAACCTTTGATCAACACACCTTCTAAAAAGTACATTTAAAATTTGTGCCATCCCAGAGTTCAGCTATGGTCCTAGTTTTTTTCATTAACTAACACATATAACTCCCAGAACTGAATTGCTAGGCTGGAATGCCCCCCAACCAGTTATCTTCCCAGAATCTAATGTTTTTTTCCCATTCCCAACTTTCCACCTATACCCATGGTAAGGTGCTTTAGCAGCCCAAAGAATCCCTTTCATAAATTGTGAAGCACCAAGACTAGAAGTACAGAAGATATTAGGATTATTTGTTCTATATTTGTGATCAATTAACTCGCCTCCACAATTTATCCTTATCTACATTGTATCTTTTAATCCAAGAGGCTAAAAAGACAAATATTCAAGTCTCTAATGTTTGGAATACCTAGACCTCCATAGTCTTTAAGCATGGCTACACTATCGATTTGCTAGATGAAACTTGTGTTTCCCATCTTTATCATTCCATAAGCAATTGGCTAGATGTGTGGTAATAGTCCTAATAGCCCATTTTGGAAATTTTATAAAGGAAAAGAAGGTAAACAGGAATACTACTCAACACTGATCTAATCAAGACTAATTTTGCAGCATGAGATAGGAGGTTCCCTCTCCAACCTCGCTATTCTCTTCATTAACTTTATCTACTAGAGGCTGAAGGTCCTCTCTTTTCAAATGTTCAAAATGCAGAGGAACTCTTAGGTATTTAATAGGAAAATTCCCTATTGGACATGAAAAATGTGAGCTATACTATACTATGTATGTCTTCCTCAGGCACATTCATAGGGATAATCTCACTTTTAGAGAAATTTATCCTCATTCCATAAACTTGTTCAAAACATGCTAAAATCCCCTTCAAATTAACTAGATTCTCAGGTTTTGCATCAGAAAAAAGTATGGTATCATCTGTATATTGCAGAGAAATGATACCTTCTTCTCTAAAACTATTACCTAAACCTTTGATAAGCTTTTCCTTAGCCCCCTTTATTAGCATCCTAGTTAGCACATCTCCAACTAGATTGAACAGCAAAGGTGATAAAAGGTCACCTTGCTTAAGCCCTTGCAAATCTTAAAGAATTTGCTTTCTTCTCCATTTATGTTCACCCCACAGACCCACCTACTACTAATTTCCTAATCCAATCTATCCAGCCTAGACTTAAAACCTCTACCTTCTAATATTTCAAATAGAAACTCCCAATCTACTATATCGTAGGCTTTTTCATAGTCTAATTTAATGACTACACCGGTTTTTTTTTTTTTATTGACACTATGAACAAGTTCATGTGCTATCACCACACTTTCTAAGATATACCTCCCTTGAATAAAAGCACTCTGTTGAGGCATCACCAACCTACCAATAACCTTTCCTAGCCTAAGAGTTAGTGCCTTTGAAATTTTTTTGAAACTACAGTTTAAAACACTAATAGGTCTAAACTTTTTCATTGAAGTAGCTCCTTCTTCCTTGGGTATTAGTGTAATCATAGCAAAGTTGAGCCTCTTAAGATCAAGTGTCCCCCGATGTAAGTCATTAAACATAGCTAATAGGTCATGTTTCACCGGATCCCAAAAAACTTCCGATAGAACATAAAAAGATATCCCATCTCGGGTCCAGGGCACCATCGAGTAACGCCTAAAAACTACCTCCTTAATTTCTTTCTCAAGGAATGGTTGAGTAAGAAACTCATTCTCCTCTTCGGTTACTAGGTCATCGGGTTCTTAAATCGGCCGGCTAGCCTAGCCTCAAAACCTATCCTCCTTGGCAAATAATTTCTTATAAAAATCTACAACAATGTCAATATACCCTTTTGATCACTAACTAGACTATTAGGTCCTTCTAGTTCTTCTATCCTTTTCTTCCTCCTTCTTTGATTAGCTATTGCATGAAAATATGCAAGATTCCTATCTCCTTCTAATATGTTCCTATCCCTAGATCTCCGGCTCCGCCTTAATTTCCTCTAAGGCCCAAATCCTTCTAATTCTCTAGAGACTTGTTTAAATCTACTCAACTCGTAATCGCAAGGCTCTATCTTCCATTTTTTTTTCTAAATCATTATACTCTAAAGCCGGTTATACTTTTGTTTATTCATCGGCTATTTCATTTTGCAGCCATCCTCTAGCCATTCTTCTAAGGGTTCTAATCCTAAATTGCCACACATCAATACTACAAGAAGCCCGACATGGTTGGGACCAGACTTTCTCCACAAGTTTTGTAAAACTATCTATAGCCATCCACCACTTTTCAAACCTGAATTGTTTTGGAGCTAACAAAGTTATCTCCCTGAATCTAATAACAATGGGTTGTGGTCACTTTTGTGGAATTTTCTAACCCTTTAACTTCTAACTAGTGGAAAAGTTCTTTCCCAATCATTTGTAACAAAAATCCTATGTATTTTGGCCAAAATTGAGGGTCTCGGTTATTAGTCCAAGTATACTTAATGATACTTGGATTTAACTCCAATAAAGCCCACCTATCTATCCATTCATTAAAAATCTCAGACCATCTAAAGCTAATATTCAAATTGCTTTTGTCTGCGTGGCTTTCCTAACAAGATTAAAGTCTCCTACCACCATAGTTGGTCCTTTCCATTTCTCCAAAATTAGATGCAATTCCTCAAGAAACTCTAATTTACTGCATTCATAGGGTGACCCATAGACTACTACTAGTTTCCAAGAGAAACCGTTTTTAACATCACCAACATTAAAGTACTAATGGAGAAATTTAAAACATCCAACACCTAACCCATAAACTTGTCTTTATTGTACCCTAACAAGATACCCTCTGTTGTACCTTTTTGTAGCCAATTCCACTCAAAAAGGAACACTCAAAGAAGATTTCTAAGGTACCCTTCTACACTATATACTTCTTTTTTGTTTTGTATAACACCTACTATGTGCTCGACAACTCTTAATCCTCGCTACGGTGCAAGTGGGCAACCATCCAAGTTTGTTAAGACCCTAACGTTCGAGAAGAGATTTTTTTGGTTTCCTTCTCCTACCTACCTTAGTCCAGTTTTTCTTCTAGCTCTTCGCTAGTTCCCCGGAAATTGTTCCTTCTAGGTGTAATGGGTCCTCTCCCTCAACCACTTGCCACATGATCTATCAATCATCCTTCTTTATGGGTCCCTACTTGACTTAACACTATTATTTTTGATCCGCAACTCATTTGTTGCATCACCAAAGTCCCTACCAACTAAGATTGTATTATCTATAGAGGTCAACTCCTCTCTACCCTTACCACCCAAACAACCTTTGACAAAAGCTCTCTCTCTATCACTAGCTAAGCTTTTAGAACAACATTTAAAAGCATGGCTATTAGTACTGTTTACTCTCAATACGCATACTTACTTTTTTCCTCGCAATATGTAAAATGTACTTTGTATTAAGAGATGGGATGGGTTTTTTTACCTTCTGAACTTCCAAATTGTTGACCTTTTTTAAATCCCGCAGACCTTCTCTAGAGCAGTTCTTCCATCTAAAATGCTTCTTGAACTCTTCCTTTTAGGGATAAGAAGACCCCATTTTGGTTTCTCTTCTTCCCTTTAGGTTCTCCCTTATCTTGCTCTTCTCGTAGACTTGCTTTTACCTTCTCGGTGATTGTCTCCCCTTGTCATCTATCTCCATGGCTTTTGAGCAAGCAGGCAATGGCTTTCCTCTAAGCTATGAGGGGAAAATCTCTGTCTTGCTCATTGAAGATGTCAAAAGGATTCTTCACAGATTTTGCTTCCCTTTGGTGTTCAAGAATCGCTTCGTTTATTAGACCCACCTCCGGTCTTGTCCTTTTTTTGCTAGATTCGACCACCCTCTTGGTTTTGTCTTTTTCTTATCATTTAGGTTCAATTATCATCAAGTAGATTATCTTCATCACGGTTCTACTTTGGACCATCCCCATTGTTATCCTCTCCATCTTCACCCTCCTCTATCTCTTCCGGACCTTCAACTTTGAAGTTGATGATAAAGATGTCATCCTCCATTTCCATAATTTTTTGAGATGGAATTTTCCTAGCATCTCTACATTTGATCTCTAATTCTTATATGAGCAAAAGAAACTCCCAAAACAAGGATTCGCCAATCAATGTCTACCATCTTGCCTAAGGTCAAGATACTTGTTTAAAGGTTTCCCTAATCACACCATTTTGGTGGTACACCACCGACGGGACGACCCAAACCTCTTTCTAACTTGCTACAAAGTGTGTGATGTCCTCATTCCATACTTTCGTGAAGAAGCCATCACATTACCATCATTAATATAAAAAGTATGTAGCATCACCCATCACAAAAAGCTTTCCACTCTTATTTGAGGAGGAAACCTCACCGTGTATCTATATTCCTCCGTAACTTTCAAAGACCAAGGCCAATTTGGGTCAAAAACTTTCTCGCAGATAGTCGATAATCTCCTCTTCCCATACCTCCCCCTAACTCAACAAAGGAATGTGAGCACAATTGTCAAAGCCATTCCATAACTTGAATCTATTGTCCCTTTCCTTGACATCCACATGAAAGAACCCTAAGCCCTTGTTTGCACTACCTAGGTATTGAATCCCTCCGATAAGTCCTTCCATCTAGGGAAATCCTCGGAGATGTGTTCCTTTCTAAAAATGCATAAAGCACACCTTTGGCTTAGAGCAATTAGTGCCGAAATGCCCATGATTCCACACAGCTTATAGCAAAACCGTATTCACAAAGCTTAGTATTTTGACTTCTCCCTCCAACCTTGACTACTATCCTTGGATCGACTATTCAATGAAGTTAGAGTTTGCCAATACCTTGATCCTTGAGGGCTTCTCGTTGGGGGAGTTGTTCTTCATGCATTGTTGCTGTGGAGAACTCTTTTGGTGGCTGATGTTGGTCTTTACCCTTGTTCCCGGCCTCCTGTTGTTGAGGTCCTCTAGGTCTTGGGCCTTGCTTGTTGAACTAATTCCCCTGCATGTTGTACTGAGGTGGGATGGTGGAAAAGGCCCCCGAGGATGGTAATACCCATAAGGACCGGGTGGCGGCATCGGGCGGTGGCCCCATCGGCGGAGGAGGGTCAGGCGCCCCATCGGTAATGGGTAGTATGGCGGGCGGGCGGGTGATTGCTTGCCGGTCCACCCCACTCCCTCTTCAGGACTCCATGGCCTCGGATCTACCTCTTCCTCTCGCGACCATGGTCCCTGACGACAATTGGCCGAGCAGTTCAACCCCCTTCCCCACCGCCCTCCCGCAAATCGGTGGAATGTTGGGTTTGGTCCACCGACATCCTTCGAGCTTGATGACAATGGGAGATGTTGAAGTTTACGCTCTCCACGTATCCTTGCGGATCCGCGGATCCTTCACCCTCTTCCTTGGCTAACCTAGCATCCCCAAAATGCGAATTGGCGGCATGGTTTACTCTCTCTGGGATAAACCGTAGTTGCCCATAGAATTCTGACGCCTTCTTCCTCCTCTCAATTGCCATGGCTGCCCTCTCTACCCTCCGTGCCCTCCGATCTCGAGCCATGCCTCGAGATGTCCCATGCCCTAGAGCGGGCCCTTCTGCTCGGCCGGGGAGGAAGAACTCAGTAGGGCCCCTGGTGGTCCCATGCCCGCGATCGCCGGTGGCGCCCTCACCCGGCGGTGGCGCGGGCGTATCATTCAGCCTCGCCCTCTCATTTTAAGCGTTCTTTGAAGCTCCCAACCTCATGGTTGTGAACCCACCCTCTTTGTAACTGTCTAATGTGATATTTAATATATCTATGTTTGCTGTAAAAAAAAAAAAAAAAAAAAAAATCTCACGTACGTTGCCCCACCACGACCTGCTGCCTCGGCGTACCTAGCCTAGCCCTTGATATACGGCGCGGACCTACACCGTGGATTGTGGAACACACTGCCTGCCGCCAATCCCAGGCCACAACAGCAGCGTGCAAGAAAGGCACTGACGACATACTTCCTCCCTGGCGGCCCCGGAAGCTTCGTGCAGTAGCCATCTTTAGCCCTAATACCTGCTGTCGCGACTGTCGCGCCGATCGCGGCCTCCCCGGCCGCTAGAGAGTTGCGCCCCCACCACCGTCTGTGATACTGCCTTCTTCCCAACCAGCATCTCCGCTCCCATCCTCACACCAAAGGCAGGCGTCACCTCGGCAGCGACGGTGCCCATTCCTCACCGGCTTTTGGATTTTTTTCCGTGAATCAGTGGATTTGATTGTGATCTGAACTGTGAGTGGTGCTTTTTGTGATGGTGATGGATGGGGAAGAAGGTGAACCCGTGGCTCCTCCCCCCAGGTGTTCCTGCACTAGAGATAGCCTCCATTGCTGGCATAGATGTGACAGGTTGACATGGGATGATGCCCACCATGTGTTCGCTAAAATGCCCCTCAAGGTAACTTTTTTATTTCTTTTACGATTTCCTATTGAATTTGAGCTAGATTTAATTGTTTCCTTTCATTTGGTCCGAATTGGAGTGACATCTCTCAAATTTTTCTTCATCTTGTGCTATTGTCATTTAAATGATACACTCTTGCAGATCAACTTGCTGCAGAGCTGTTCAAACTTGAGAGTTGTACTTTGCCTGCTCTGTCTATTAGCTTTGCAAATAGTTCCATGATGCTTTGAGCAGATGAATGATTCAAAAGACGGATGCATTGGTGCACACATAGTGGACTTGCATGGTTGAGTTAATTTTGTCATTATTACCTAAAGTAGATCACCCTGTATATAGTATACACTATGCTTGTCCCATTCTAAAACACGAGCATAAACCTATATATGGGTAGTTCTAACATATAGTGTTTTCAGTGTCCAGGAAACTGCAGATATGATGTAAACCTTGCTAAGTTGCCGGTGTGTGAACTCTTTTGCACAAATTTTGAAGTCATGGAAGTGTAACAATATAATTTTCTAGGAGAACACTGTGACAAGATGCACTCTGCACTGTGGTGTTGCTGGTGGCTCGCACCTGCATCAAGATGCAGTTCCTTGCCACCCTCAACGATAGCACAGGGTAATTTTCTTTCTTCCATTGCTAGCATAAAAAAAAATCTGAAAAGAATTTGGGGATTCCATCTTTGTGCTCTCTGTTATGCCAAATTGTATATTTTTTTCTTTGGCTATCGTGGCAAATAAGTGAAAGTCAAAATCAGTGTGAAGGATATATAGCCATGTAGTTGTTGTGAATTACTCCCTCTATCATTTTTTGTAAGGCCTAGGCCAATATCCCGCATACTAAGGAACTGCAGATAAAAAGGAGGAAAGAGGACTATGCGGCAGTAAATACAAACCAACGCTTGCATGCCGGCATGCAAACCGATGTTTGAGTTTAATGCAAACGCATGCATGTGGCCAGCTATCGTGGATTCAAGCAATATCAGTGAATGCATGCTGTATTAAATGTTGGCCACATATTTATCTCCACCTCGATTAGAATGCTACGCCTAACAAAAAATCAAAACATCAAAACTGCTGAGTTTTTACATTTGTGAATGGAGGGAGTATGTTTAACAGCGATAGACACCATCCATGAGCTGATTCAGAGATTTTTTTAATATTATGATTCAGAGATAGTAAACCAAATAAGTGATGGACCTTACCTGGAGTGCCAGGCAGTCATGCCATCCCCTACCGTCTAAAAATGTTATCTGATGTTCTCTTTCTCAATGCAGTTAAGCGCTACCTACGCGACAATTTTCTGTTACTTTGCCATATAAGTATTTCCACTCAACAAGATTTCTGTTTTTTAACTCCTTATACAACATTTTCAGTTGTCAAGGTTTGAATGCAATTGTCTTCTGTTTTCAGCCTCATGTAGCCGTAAATCCTTTTTTTAATGCTGTTGAGTTTTGAGTATTGACCAGAACTAAATGCCTCTCTTTGTCGTTGCACTTTGGGCACAGGGATAAGCTATGCTGCTCTACAAAAAGAAAGTAGAATTCTGTGAAACTGAACAATCAGACTGCTCTAGCTACATGTGCATCAACACTAGATCGTGAAGCCATCCATTTCTCGTGTGATTGCATTGTAACCTTCCTTAACTATGTGTAAACCGCTTTTTAAGTGCTGTGATTCGAACTCTGAGTCTGTCTATGTTGGGGAGGGACCCCGCCAGGGACCCCCAAGTAGCTCTCGGCCTGAATTTACACACCGCAGGCGCTGGGGCGGCGAGGCTGACGGCACCCGGGCAGCGCCGGGGGAAGCGGAGGCCAAAAGATGACACCTGGCAGCGCTGGGCGGCGAGGCTAACACGCACCCAAGCAGCGCCGGGGAAGCGGAGGCCAAGATGACACCCGCAGCGCTGGGGCGGCGAGGCCAACGACACCCCGCTGGGCGCTGGGACGGGCAATGAGGGGCCAAGATGATACACTCCCCGCGGGCGCGGGGGGAGGGGGCAGCGAGGTCAACACGACACTGGGCAGCGCGGAGGGCAACAGAGTATTGTAACACTTCAAGCAGCGCTGGGGACAAATGAGACCAAAGACAACACCCCCACAGCGCGAGGGGCAACAAGATCTGATTGACGCCCCTACAGCATGGGGTGGCGAGACAGAATCTAAACACTCCCCACGGGTGCGTGGGGCGTGAAGCAAGAGGAAGACCTCCGCGAGCGCTGGGGCGGCGGAGCCAAGCTTAACTCGGGGCCAAGTGGCGGCGCAAGAAGGGAGAAACCCTAATAGCCTAAGGCGCCAGATCGCAGTTTTACCTTTTCCACCCCAGGTGGGTTTGTACTGCCTTTGCCATGCGGCCCTAGACGTAAGTGGCAAGCTGGTCGTGGTCCTCGATGAACTACAGTAAATACCAATCGGACGCCTATAAATACGGACCGACAGACGTATGAAAGGGACGGTTGGTGGGCACTTTCATGACCTATCAATCGAAAAAAGACATTTTCTTGGGATCAGCACTTTTGTCCACGCCACGCCCCGGGGGACCCGACTTGCGGGCCCAGCCCACTGTTCCCCCCCCCCGTGGAAATCCCCTCACCCCTCCTCCCACCACCCCGGTGGCAAAGGGCAGGAGGGTAGTGTGTGTACTCTACGCTTGGCGCCTCGGCCCTGTGGGGGGACCGACACGAAAAGCCATGCCAACACCGGGGCAATACGAGGCCGGGCACCCCGCCAACCGGAGGCCATCCACCGGGCCCCCGCCCGGGCCCAACCTCCGCTGGCCGGACCGCCCCGCCCGGGACCTTTACCACCTCGAGCCTGAGTTCGCGCTTACCCTTGCTCGGGCGTGGGCCCAACCCTCCTCCGCCCGTGAGGCCAGCTGGGGCTCCAATCGAACGTAGTCCGAGGCCACCGGAGCCCCCGGAAACCCGGCCCGGTCATCACGGAGGTCCCACTGTGTCGAGGCTCGGTGGTGCAGCGAAACCACTCACGCCCAACCACCCCCGTGACGCGGGACGCCTCTGGGCTTTGAGGATTCGCCGAGGGCTAACCGAGGACGACGAGGACGAGGAAGCGGGCGGGACGGCAGCACTCGAGGCGCTACAGTGACGATCGCCGAAAAAGCGCAGTGCGCTTGGAAAACCCTCGACCGAGAGCAAAGACCTCACGCACTCATTAGGGACCGTGCCGAGGCGGCCGGAGGGCGCTCGACCGGGCCGGAGCAAAGCAAATGGGCGGGCTGCAGCAGAGATACACGCCCGCGATGGGCCCCCGTGACTCGCCCAGGCAGCGCGATCGCCCTTTGCCACGACCCCCGCCTCCACCACCCCCGCCGCTACCAATGCCCAACCCACTCCGCCACCGCTAAACACCCCACCGCAGCTGAAAACACGCGACGCTTCCACGCGGTTACGCTCCGCCAAAACTCCCCCACCGGCCAACGAAACCGCCGCCGAAGTTGCCGAACGCCCACCACGAACTTCCCACTCACGACCCCGCGATCCCCGCTCTCATTCGCCCTCCACCGGGCGGAGTGGCCCGCCTCGCATGACCCCCACCACCTACCGAGATACACCGGGCGCAGTGCACTCTCGCATAGCTTTTATCATGTCATATGAGGCCGCCCAGTGGGCGGCGCGTTGGAGGAGACGAGTCCACTATGGCGAAGTCTTTCGTCATAGTCGCGAGGGACATCGCTTCAGTCCCCGTACTCAACTTTGCCCCCCGCCTCCATCAGCAAATGGGCCGGAGCTCCGACGCGACTCGCAGAACAAACTTCAAAGGGGTAGACTTCTGCCACGGCCAACTCCACCGAAGCTCCTCGTTGTCATACGTAAAACCAACCGAACCTCTCAAAAGATTGGTGGCGAGGTTCCTCCGCACTGCTGGGCAAGGACCGAGGGCGTGACCGACCAAAGCGCCATCATGGCGCCTTGGTTGCATAAGGCCGGGCCCTTGCCATTCCAAAATCGAGAGGAGCCACCAAAGACCTCGGGCGGAGCTTCATGTGATAATGGAGAAATATTGCAGAGCCGACACCGCCCACAAAGCAAAGCTCGAGGCCTCCCCGCCCACAACCCCAAAGAGCCCGCAACCCCTCAGCAAAGAAAGACCGGCTAAGGTCGAAAAACTTCGCTTCTCAGATCGCGCTAGGGTCGCAGCCCGATAGACTCCGCGCCCCGCAGAGCAGAGCAAACCACCCCGTCAAACCAACTTATCGGCCTAAGGGACCAACGGCCAGACAACCAACGACGACCGGGCCCGGCCCCAAAGAAAAGCAACCCTACGCCACTATTGCGGGGTAGATAAGGGTCACTACACCAAATGTGTCCATATTTCGCCAAAGGGAAAGAGTTCATGGACAACCGCCTAGCTTCCCCAAAGAAACCAACCGGCCGGACAACCACACAGTAAGACCAACAAGAACCCCCGCTGCACAACCATTACTCCTACACTCGGCGAACTATGGGACCCCTACCGCCTGCGGTTTTTAGCTACCCAACCTTCAATCAACCCCGCACCATCACCACTCATACGCCCCCCGCTACGGTGGCCAAACCTACACAGCTACACACACCCCGAAAACCCCGAACCGCCACCCCCAACCCCGCATTACCACCACCCCCGCCAATTCCAACCTTACCACCACCACCACCCCCGCCACCTCCCAAGAAAAGCAAGAAAATGCACCACGCTTAAACAACCCCACCTCCGCTTTTTACGGTGAGATCTTGGCCATCTCGGGGGATCAAACGAGGACCCGCGGCAAAGTTTTACGAGAGAAAAAGAGCACTATCGCTAGTGGTGCATCAAAGGCCGCGAGGGCCCCCCACAAGAACGGGGCCAATGGTCCCATGTCCCGATCATGTTGTGCAGCAGTTGCATATGAGGCTCAAGGATTACCCCCACACCGACGCTGATGGTAATCAAGACAACCGCCGCAGGTGGATTGTAAACAAAATCTTGGTCGACACAGAAGCCCGCAGATATTTTGTTCACCTCCACCTATGACCGCATGAGGCTCGACCGTAACCTCCCCGAGCCGCTAGAAACCCCTCTTTGATTCGGAGGCCGGCAGGTCGAGCTATAGGGAAGATAACCCCCGCCACCACCTTCGGGACCAGCCCCCCCCCTCGGACCTAAAAAATATAACCTTCGATGTGGTTGACATGCACTACAACTACAATGCGATCTTCGGGAGGGGTATCATCAACGCTGCTCAGCGGCAAGAATCCCCCGGTTATCTCGCATGAAAAATGCCGCCGACATCGGAGTTATAGCAGCTGGGATCGTGACCTCGCAAGAACCGCTAGGGGGGCGCTTGCCCCGGCAAATAAACGCGCATGCCCTCGAAGCAAGACGGGGAAGACAAAGAGGAGAAGGAAAAGAAAGAAAACCGGACCTCGATGAGGACTACTACAAACCCCCGCCCCAACCGCTGGAGGAAACCAAGCAAATCGCTCTTCCCTAATGACGACACCAAGGTAGTGACTATCTCCGCAATGTTGGACCCCGACTTCGGAGGCTTAACTCACCCATTTCCCTCCGCGACCATTGCGACGTTTGGTCGGCCGAGGACCTCCGTGGCGCCCCGCTGACGCCACTAACTCATATTTTTATTCATCAACAATTCATGAAAAAGGGCTAAAAAGGTAAATCAACAAGAGAATAGGGCTTTGGACTAATGATTTCCATGAGTTTTGGTAAAGTTGTGATTTGCGTGGACTTAATGTAAAAAACAAAAGAATTGACGTGTCATGTTTTAATCGACCTAAACGTAACGCAATCCAACTCCGAAACAAGGCTAGAAGGCCCGGATTACTCCCAACATGAACGAAACTTAACAATCGAAGAAAACATCATCTAGAAGACTCCGTAAGCCACGACGCATCGGCGAGGCCCGTGGTGGGGATTCCACCGGGCCGATCGCCCAATAACCATGCCGATCGGCATGGCCCCTCCGCCACCGCCAGCCCTGCCGGAAGCTTCCTCAACCGACTCTAAGACGCAATCTAATCCACCCGCTTAATGTCGGTTTGATCCGAGGATGCCTGTAGATGATCCCTAGATGTATCTAGGTCAAACCCCGCACCTCCCTCGACTATATTCCCCCGTGCTCCCCCGAACAATCAATCATAATCAAGATCTGAAGCCTCAAGTCATCATCAAGTAGAAGATCAAGTTGAAGCCAAGGCAGAGAAGAGGAGGCACCACCAAGAGATAGGATAGCTAATTCATCGCCTATATAGATCTAGAGCCTAGTTTAGATAGAAAGTCGAAGTTTAGAGAAGAGAGAGCGCCCGCTCCGGTTCTAGATCCAGAAGTCACCATGGATCAATATTATTATTGTTTTTCCTACAACTTTATGCTATTCCATTACTATGCATACAATTATTCTATTTTTTACTTTATTCTAGTCATAGCATATTTGATATGATTATTATTCATGATAATTCAACGCGCTTATTCGTAGAGCTCCTAGTATATTACATGTGTATGCTAGGTAGTAGAGAGTATGTAAGCATGGTGCTTAGATATAATTTACTTAAGGATTCACCTTATATGCCGGTCGTGGTGGTAGATCGTAGTGGTGACAAAGACTATTGAGTCCTTTTGCAATCCATCCCCGTATGTAAGACTAGTCGATAATGGTTCTTGGGTTAATCTTGTTTCGCTCCTCATTTTCTTAAGTCATCTTCGGGTGCACATTCTTATCTATGGTTTTGATTTATATATGATCTTATGCTATGCCCGCTTGAAACCATTTAATAGAGTCTTTGTATGCTACATAAGAATCGGCCCCTTTGTCTTAAATCCAATCCTAATCTCACTAGGAATTAGTTTTATCCTATACTCACTACGCGGTGTGCCTTCCCGCTCCTCATATACCTAATTGCTATTTATTATTGGCTTACTTTGTTTAAGTATATGTCGACTACTAAAATCTCATTAGTCTTCTATCACTACCTTTAATTAATTGAACCCCTATCATATCTTCCTCGTGGATTCGATAATTAAAACCCTCCCCGGTGAAATGCTCACCGCCATCCGCGGCGCTATGATCTCAGAATATTTTCTCAGAAGTTTTAACAAATACCAACAAGTATTTCCGGCGCCGTTGTCGGGAAGATTTTGATAGCTACTCTTTTGATTATTGATAGATGAATACTAAGTGTGGATTTTGCTATTTAGCACCTCTCGCTAAAACAGATTTACCCGTTTATTATCTTTTTCTATCTTATTCGCAGTGGTATTAACACAGTTTGATTGTGATTCACTACACTTTGATCATCTGAATCAAGTCAACCCAAGAAGCTACACCAAATTCCCTCGGCCATGCCTCAAAAAAGACGCTATGAGAGTTCTCTCGCCCAAACATCAAGAACATTCGCGACCGGGCCTACACTTCCAACAAATCATGAGTTTGAGCTCAAGGCAAGCCTCATCAACATGGTGCAAGCTAACCCGCTTGAAGGAAAGACACATAAAGATGCAAGCACTCATCTCCGCACTTTCATGGAGATAGGCGCCACCATCAACATCAAGAACATTCCTAAGGACACAATCGCCTCCGCTTATTCCCTTTCTCACTACCATCTGACGAGCAAAGCAATGGTTCTACCCAATGAACAAGAGATAAACATATGGAAGAAATGTTCAATCAAGATTTCGGCAAAAGTTTTTCCCCACGCATAAAAACCAATGCCTTACGTGGAAAAAAATTGCCAACTTTCGCCAGCAGAAGGGAGAATCTATTCCGTGAGGCGCGGGGAACGCTTTGCAAGAATACATATCGATTGCCCTCACCATGGAATGAAGGAGTGGATGCTCTTACAAGGATTCTACCATGGATTAAATCAAAAGCAAGAGAGCCGCCTAGACGCCACCGCCGGAGGATCATTCTTATCACTTACACCGAGAAAGCCGACACACTCATGTGCAAGATATCGTAAAAATCAAGGCCGGATCCCAAAGAACACCCAATACCGTCATCAAAGTGAAGAAGTACAAGAAGAACAAAAAGAATGTAAGGCAAGATCAACCGGGATGGATGTGCTACTTAATTGGCTTGAGGAGCGAGCCAACTACAAGAAGGATCGACAAGCTTTACAAGACTCCATGAACGCCTCAAGAAGTTCAAGCTTGGTGGTCCACAAAAAGGCACCAACCCAAATAAAAGACCCAAGAACTACGACCAACTTACGCTTGGTAAGTATTCGTAATGACTTTAATTCGGTAATAAATTCAAGCAACCTTCCTTACGAATTAATTGGAGAGCAAATTAAAATTAATGATAGTTTCTCTAAGAAGTTAATTGCTAATGATAAAATTTCGAAGATATAAATGCTAAAATGGATAGTTTTTCTCGCTATGATAAAAGAACAAGTTGCTTTTAATATCAAACTAGAATCAAAACTATCAAAATTGTTCGCTGTTATGCTGTTGCTACTAATCATGAGCAGGTATGTAATGTTCGAACGAGAGGTGGTAAGCAAACCACCGATCCACCATACCCAACGTAAGTACGCTAGCAAGACCTTTGGCTAGAACACCTACGCACCTCGCAGCCCCTTGCTTCTCTTCACACAACTCACTCACAAATTCCAGTTACATTAAAAGAAGAAGTAGCTCGCCTCGAAAGCAGAATTAGAAGGAAGGAAGAGGAGGAAGAAAGGAGTTTTGTAGGGATATCTTCGAGAGTTTAATCCCTCTCGCAAAGCCCTTTCCTATAAACACCAGCCATGTTCGGAAGGATACATAGAACACGCTCCCGCTCTCGGAATAATTCCGAACAACAAGCAATGAGCAACGATACCCGAAAGCAACATACCGCCTATCTCTTCTCCATCACCTACCGCTTCACCTATCCTGTAAGGTTTTAACCCCGATGTACATCTTCAATTACATGGGGAGAAGAGAGAAGTAGATATGCAAAGCTGAAAGATAGAAACTTTGTTTCGACACTCATGTTAGATAATGAGTCTATGGACCACATAGGTATATTACCGTAATTCGTGCTTATCTTCCAAATATTAGGTCGGGTACCTTTTTACGACACCACCGAGAAGGGGTGCCGACTCCTCACGCTAGAATTCTCCTCAAGACGCTGAACTTCATCGATAACGGGTAACCTTTCGGTTATTCCGTCACCATACACCATGACTGGAAACAACTAAGCACGCACTAGGCTTCGAGCCAAGCTGCCCCATAGACATAGCCCCTCGCCTTTGCCTAATTTTAATAGAGAGGCCTTCGGCGGGGATATATCCGGGAAGGAGATGAGCCACCCGACCACGCACAAAATGATATTCATCTTCCTACCTTGAAATTTCTGCATAGATGGATGGCCCTTGCCTTTTTCCCACGTAATGACAACATCACTGTAAGGATGTCAGAGCTAGCACTCTCGTATGCCGCGGTTGAGAGAACACCTGTCTCACCCGTCAAACTATTAGTGGAACACCGGTCGTCACTTCCCAACTTAGTCGGGACATAAGCCGTACTTCATTAGTCACACGAATAGCTAGCGATCTCGGCCTGCTTGGTAACGATGTCACCATCATTGATATAACCACTCCACGGGAGATTATAGGGTACGATCACTTCCGACAGGGCCGATGGATAAAAAAGGAACACGAGCAATATTTTTACCGTCACGGGAACGACGCAATCCCGCTTCCTAACCCGGGATTGGGTATATATGCGCGGCAATCTTTCTTGATAAATGTGCAGTACACACCGGTCCACCGTCGACCATCGGCGTCAACCGAGCCTCAACCTCAAATTATGCGGGAGCTGCCCGTGACTCCCGAGGGCGCCGTGATACCGGGCTTACGAGGGCCGTGCCCACCATACCCACGCCTATCCGGGAGGACCACTACCCACTCGGGACATGCCCGAAGGTAGTAATGCATCATTTATGCCGCCCCGACATTCTTTTGCGGGGTTCGAGTATCGTGATCCAAAGAACGTCCGCCAAGGTGTGCATACCAATATGCGCAACATGATCAATGCGCTAGAAAACGCCCACGCCGATCTCCTCTACCGTCAACAAGAGTGGATGGAACAAAGGGGGGAGAACAAGTGGGCGACATCCGTGGCACGGTGGAAAGAACACCGAACAACCGGCATGACTTTTCTACTGCCCCGAGGCACGGGTAATGCAACAAGCGCTTTGGGGGAGTGGTCCCCGTGAAAAAAACCACCGAGGGGAAACCCCGTTCAACACCAACACCAACCAATCACGTCAGGACCTTTGGGGAAGAAGTGCCCCCAAGGTAAGTAATTATCTATCTATTTATATTATTTCGGTTTTAAATTATTTTCAGCTATATATATATTTATGCTTAGGTTTGTTTAGCTAGATAAAATAAATAAAGTTTGGTTTTAATAAATAAATATATATATGCGAAAAAAAAAAATAATATGAAAACAATAATATTAATAAAGAGTGATGAATTATGCTATAGAACATGATAGATGTTGCTCCTCTTTGATAAATGCCTAGCTTACCATTTTTTCGCTTCTCCCAACATGGATATGATTGTTTAGATTCTAAAACATGCTTTGAGCTTGAGTTACGTGGGAGTATGATCTTAAATTTCAAGTCTAGGCAATTGACTCGATATGATATGATAAAAGTTGAGCTACTATCTATCTTGTTTATACGTGATAATTTAAATTCGAGAATTAATCTTTGAAAATCTTAAATGATGAGTTTCTGTATGACACAAGTTTTAAAGCCCTGATAAAATAAAAATAAATGCCTTGTTGAAAATATGCTAGAATTGCTTCTCATTTATATATCTCTCTATGCTTTCAAGAGACTTGGGCATGACAAGTAAAAAAAAAAAAAAAAATATATATATATATATATATATGAGAGAAAAGTGAGACGAGAAAGAGGGAGAGAAATGGACAAGTGTTCTACTAGGCGTAGAAGGGCCTACCTCCCTAATAAAAAGAGATGAAAAATAGACAAGTGTTCAGGCAGTAGGGCCCACATCTCTAAAAAAAAGAAAAAGAAAGAGAGAGAGGAAAAATGGACAAAAGTCATAATGGCGAGAAGAGCTCACCTCTCCAATAGCTTGGTTGTGTAACCCAAGGTTCTCTTAAAATTATTGCTATAAAGAGAGATATTTTCGTAAAACAAAAGAAGCAGAGAAAAAGGCTAAGAAATTAAATGTTTACTCTTATTGTTGTCATACAGAACACTTTGAGCTTGTACTTTTGAAAAATCTTCTCCGAGTTATAGTGAAACCACCTAACTTGAGACATGGTGTTTGTCTTAATTGTTCAATCTTTCAATTGTTCAAGACTCTTGTATGATAAAAACCCCATGCTCTCAAGTAGATATAAGCAAGTTTAAGATTCTCGAATTTTTATCCTACCTTGGTTGAGGTTTGATTTGGTAACACACACGTAGTCTTGCTAGGGACTAGCAAGAGGTAAGTTTTGGGGAGTTTGTTGACGCCACTAACTCATATTTTTATTCATCAACAATTCATGAAAAAAAGGGCTAAAAAGGTAAATCAACAAGAGAATAGGGCTTTGGACTAATGATTTCCATGAGTTTTGGTAAAGTTGTGATTTGCGAGGGACTTAAATGTAAAAAACAGCTAGAATTGACGTGTCATATTGACCAACTTAAACGTAACGCAATCCAACTCCAAACAAGGCTAGAAGGCTCCGGATTACTCCCAACATGAACGAAACTTAACACCGAAGAAAACATCATCTAGAAGACTCCGAAGCCACGACAAGATCGGGCGGGGCCCGTGGTGGGACCCACCGGGCCGATCGCCCAATAACCATGCCGATCGGGCATGGCCCTCCGCCATGTCAGCCCCGCGCCGAAGCTTCCTCAACCGACTCTAAGACGCAATCTAATCCACCCGTTTAATGTCGGCTTGATCCGAGGATGTCGGTATGATCCCCCGAGATGTATCTAGGTCAAACCCCGCACCTCCTTCCGACTATATAAGCAGCCCCCGTGCCCCTCGAACAATCAATCATAATCAAGATCTGGAAGCCTCAAGTCATCATCAAGTAGAAGATCAAGTTGAAGCCAAGGCAGGGGA
The DNA here is from genome assembly GCA_015847255.1 of Hyparrhenia diplandra. Lineage (NCBI taxonomy): Eukaryota > Viridiplantae > Streptophyta > Magnoliopsida > Poales > Poaceae > Hyparrhenia > Hyparrhenia diplandra. The sequence goes on from JADLZK010012126.1 coordinate 48,171, forward strand.
GAAGAGGAGGCACCACCAAGAGATAGGATAGCTAATTCATCGCTCTATATAGATCTAGAGCCTAGTTTAGATAGAAAGTCGAGTTTAGAGAAGAGAGAGCGCCCGCTCCGGTTCTAGATCCTCAGAAGTCACCATGGATCAATATTATTATTGTTTTCCTACAACTTTATGCTATTCCATTACTATGCATACAATTATTCTATTTTTACTTTATTCTAGTCATAGCATATTTGATATGATTATTATTCATGATAATTCAACGCGCTTTATTAGAGAGCTCCTAGTATATTACATGTGTATGCTAGGTAGTAGAGAGTATGTAAGCATGGTGCTTAGATATAATTTACTTGGCGGATTCACCTTATATGCCGGGGTCGTGGTAGATCGTAGTGGTGACAAAGACTATTGAGTCCTTTTGCAATCCATCCCCCGTATGTAAGACTAGTCGATAATGGTTCTTGGGTTAATCTTGTTTCGTTCTGATTTTCTTAAGTAATCTTGGGTGTACATTCTTATCTATGGTTTTGATTTATATATGATCTTATGCTATGCCTGTTTGAAACCATTTAATAGAGTCTTTGTATGCTACATAAGAACTGGCCCCTTTGTCTTAAATCCAATCCTAATCTCACTAGGAATTAGTTTTATCCTATACTTCACTACGTGTGTGCCTCTCGCCTGCCCTTTGTCTCATATACCTAATTGCTATTTATTATTGGCTTACTTTGTTTAAGTATATGCCGACTACTAAAATCTCATTAGTCTTCTATCACTACCTTTAATTAATTGAACCCCTATCATATCTTCCTCGTGGATTCGATAATTAAAACCCTCCCCGTGAAATGCTCACCGGCCATCCGTCGCTATGCGGATCTCAGAATATTTCTCTCAGAAGCTAACAAATACCAAATTGGCGTCGACCGCCGATAATTGAGCACAAGCTCAATATCCGAGAGGGGGCAACCCCGTGCAAGCGTAAAACTCCGCCAAATGTCCAGAAGAGAGAAAGCAAAGACAAGTCGAGGTCAATCGCCTCCTAGACGCCAAAGTGATAAGACCGTAAAGTACCCAACATGGCTATCCAACGTGGTCCTCGTTAAAAAAGCAAGCCTCTCCAAGGACAAAGCGGGAACCTCCGAGATGGAGAATGTGCGTGGACTTCACAAGTCTCAACAAAGCATGTCCGGCGGGGCGACTTCCCCCCCCGCATCAAGGCCAGAGACGCAGCGGCAGCGGTGTGAAATGCTATCACTACTCGAATTGTTTTCGGGGTACCACCAAATCTGGATGAACAAAGAAGACGAGGAGAAAAACCAGCTTCATAACGCCCAATCGGCACATATTGTTTAGGGGAGGATGGCAGAGGGCCTCGAGAATGCGGGGTCCACCTTACCTTTAAGAATGACGGCGGAAGTCCTCGCGGACGACAAGGCAATCTCCGCCCACGTTGATGATATTGTTGTGCGAGCAAGCTCGGAAGCGAGACCACATAGCGGACCTTAAAGGGCATTTCTGAAACTCAGCGGGGGGCGGGCTCAAGTTAAACCCCCGCAAAGTGCGTCTTCGAGTCAAAGAAGGGCAAATTACTGGGGTGCGGTCTCCGCCAAGGGGCATCGAAGCAAACCCAACCAAGATTCAAGCAATCACAAAAATGGAACCCCGGAGCCGAACAGAAATTGGCACAACGTCTCGGGCCGCATGGCCTCCCAGGTGAATTCATCTCAAGGTCCGCAGAGCGGGCCCGCCTTTCTTCCAGATCCCCGAGCGCGGAGCCTTTCGGTGGGTCCAAGTACACAGCGGCGTGCCTTCGACGACCTCAAGCAAGGCACCTCCTCAGCGACAACCCTTGCAACACCCTCGAGACCCGGGCGAGGGCCTTCCTCCTCTATGTGGCGGCCTCCCAAGACGCCGTAAGCGCAGGTCCTCATTAAGGAAGTCACCGAACAACACCAAGTGCGACAACTCCCCATCTACTACGATCGGGGAAGTCCTCGAGGGCCCCAAAGGCAACTATACCGAGCTAGAGAAGGTAGCCTACGCCCGTAGTCATGGCCGCAAGAAAGCTTAAACACTACTTTCGGTCACATGAGATCACGGTGCCGTCTTGCTTCCCCGTTAGAGAACATCTTGTAAAAACCCCGAAATGGGAAGGATAGCCATTTGGCAACGAACTCGGGCGATCACGCGATCAAGTTCGCGGGCGTAACAGCAATTAAGTCCCAAGCCCTCGCTGACTTCGCGGGCCGATTGGACCCCCGACGTATATAATCAGCGCAAAGTTGGACCCAATATGGACAGCGTGACACTCGATGGAGCCAGGGCTCGCGGGCGCGGGATCGCAGCCATCCTCATCTCACCATCCGTGTAAAGCTCCGCTACGCAGCCGAGGTTGGAGTTCCCATGCACCAACAACATCGCGAGAATACGAGGCGTCATACCGCCCCGAACAAACTTCGCGCCTATCGCCAAGAAGGGCCATTATCGTAATCGCAACTTTCGAAGTTGTCTCGGGCCATGTCGAAAGCCGCGAAAGCCCAAACCTAGAGCTCTGAAGTACCTTCTCGTGATCCGAAAATGGAGGCCTTCTTCTTGGGCATCACCACAAAAACCATAGCGAGGCGGGGACAACGGCGTAGGCCGACGAAGCTAGCAAAGGCGGCGGCAAAGACAAGGTCCGCTACCTCCGGGACGTGTTCTACTAAGTCCTAACCAAGCTACCGTTGAAGGACCTCGCCCGGCCCGTGTTCGTGGAACGCCATAGCAAGCTTAAGATTGAGGCCCCGATAATAGCATACATCAAAGGCCGATTCAACCCGGGTCAAAGGAAGAGGAAAAGAGGATAGCAATGTAAGGTGAGGGGATCTGTAATGATCGGGCGAACAGCTATACAAGGCATCGGGTCCGCAACACCATGGCTCAAATGCGTCTCGGCCTCAGAGGGAAGAGCAATCCCTCGCAGAAGCGCACGAGGCATCTGGCGGCTCACACAACGGACCCCCGCGCACTGTTCGGGAAAAACATTCACGGGGTTTCTATTGGCCCACCGCTCTAAGTGACGCCGAGAACCTTGTAAAGCGTTGCGAGGATGCCAACCAATGACCCATCACTCAAACCTCCCGGGGCATCAACCACACCAATCTGCCCAACGTGGCCCCTCCAAAGATGGGGAATCGACCTCGTCGGTCCGATGCCCGGCCGGCGCCAGGGGAACCTCCGCTACGCTTGTGGTAGCTATTGAGTACTTCACAAAATGGATCGAAGCCCCCCGCTTAACGATAACCTCGCACTCGGTGCGAAGTTTTTTCGGCAACAAATCATATGCCGCTCGGGGTCCCAAGAGAAATCACGGTAGACAACGGCACACAATTCGGGACTTGAGGCCTTCAAACACCCCGCCTCGGATCGAACTAAGATACACTTCGCCTCCGGCCGACACACCCCAGCCTAACGGCCTCGTGGAGAGGGCCAATGGCACAATCCCGCAAGGCATCATAAAAAAATTCGGGGGGCAAGCCAAGGGGTACCGGGCGGAACATCTCACACGCGGGTTTGGTCACATAACACCTCCAATGCGCGAGCAACAAAAGTTCACCCCATTCAAGCTATCGTTAGGGGAGGGAGGCCGTGCTCCCGGAGGAACCAACCCACGGCCCCCAAGAACAACCCTCGGCCCAGCCAATGTAAGAGAACCCTCGCCGACAAAGTGACCTTGTCGAAGAAGTCCGCAATCGCCGCTCCTCAACCTCCGCCGCATACCAGCAAGAAAAACCCGCAAATGGCGTAACAAAAAGGTCAAGCCCCGTGACCTCGCGTTACGGGATTTCAAGGCCATCGGGGAAGCAAAACGCCAAATGGGGAAAATTTGTGGCCAAGTGGGTCGGGACCCTTCCTCGTCACAAAGTCAACAAGACCCGCTCATATCACACCGCAAGACCTCGATGGAAACGACCTACCACGCACGGAACATAGGCGACCTCCATAAATACTACCCATAGCGGTTGCCACACCTGCGGCGTCATGCGATGTGTAAGATTTCCTTGTTCATTTTTGATTTTCCTTTCTTCCCTTTTAAGTTTCTTGTAAGACTCTATCATGTAACGGGGCTGCACTCTTTTTCCTCCTTGAAGGCGCGAGGTTTTTAATCCAGGCAGCATCCCATTTTATCAATATATGCGAGATATTTTGCAGGAAGAACTTGTCTCGCTATGTCTTCAAAACACAACACCGAAAGGGGTAAGCGGTCACTCCTCCGCCCCTAATCGAGACTTCGACAAGGATGATTGGCCGCAGGCTTCAACCTCCCGCTAGCACCCAGGCTAAGCCAAACATGCGGGGGCTCGCGAAAATCAAACCCGGCGGACCCCGAATATGGGCCGTCGCGGAGGTACAAAAAACGGCGCACCACGGCAAAGCGTGCGGGGGCCATAAAAAAACCAAACTGGCCAGCGGACCAGAGTATGGGCGTCTTGGCGGAATTACAAAAACCGCGAACCCGGCAAAAGCGGCCCGGGGGGCTCGCGAACATCAACCCCGGCCGCGGACCCCTAATATGGGCCGTGCGTGAGGGTACAAAAAAAGCCGCTGAAACCCGGCAAAAACGCGCGCCAGGGGCTCCTGCGAACATCAACCCCGCCCACGGACCCCCTAGTTTGGGCTGCGCGGAGGTACAAAAGACGCGCACTCGGCAAAAAGCGTGCGGGGGCTCGCATAAACACCAAACACCGCCAGCGACCCGAGTATGGGCCGTCGCGGAGGCACAAAAAGCCGCGAACCACGGCAAAACGCGCGCCGGGCTCGCTGAGCATCAACCCCCGACGCGGACCCAGTATGGGCGCGGAGGAGGTAATAAGAAGACGCCGCACCACGGCAAAACACACAGGGCCGCCAAGACGCGACCCCCGGCGCGGACCCGAAAGCATGGGCCTATGCGGAGGTGCAAAAGAGCGCACCACCGCAAAACACGCCGGGCTCGTAGAAAACAAACCTCGACGCTCCCCGGCAAAACAAGCCGAGGGGTTGCGAATGACACGCCAGAAGCTTGCAAAGTGTCAAAAACTCCATTCACAACAAGTGCGGCACCAAGGACACCAATCACAGGCACCCGCATAACGCGCGCAAACAGCTCCACCAACAAAAAGACGAGGCACTTCACGCCACGCGGGCAAAGGACACCCACCCTAACTCCATCAAGTCAAATAAAGAGCCACCCACCACCGTACAACCCCCACACCACTATAAAACCAGCTCCTCAACATCCCAACACCGCACCACAAAACCCACAAGCCAAGAAGGGCGATTACCAAAAGCAATGCCCCTAGAACTAGCAAACCACGCGCCCTACATAAGGAAAGCGTGCACAAACCTCGCAATAATCAACGCCGCAATCTCACCCCTAAGACCGCAATGGAAAATGTAAAGCACTTAGCAGCAAAGCCGGCGCAAAAAGGGCTCCCCACACACACAACCACCAAAAGTGACCTGCGGCCGCTGGCGCTTGAATCCATGTTCTCGTGAGCCCACCCGCGGGCGAGGCACCGCAATGGAGAATGTAACATCCTCCCGGCGACAAGGCGCCAAAGGAATCAAAGTTCACGGGCGAGCCGGGGGAGCCATCTATCGAACTCTCCAGCGCCGCGGCCGCAGGCTGCGGTCGCGAGCCCGCTCCAACCGGGCCTGCGGGGAAGGGCATTCAGCGCAAGCTCCCAAACCATCACCCCGACACCATCGACCAACTTCGGAGCACCCTCGGGCCGGAAAGCGACAAGCAACCCCGCATCCACATGGATAGGAAACAGGGGAGGCCTCGGGGAAAAGCCAACTAGCAGCAACCACAGCGCTTAACCTCAAACCTGGGTAACCTTGGGCAACTTGGGTAGGGAGAAGCCGAAACTAGTTGGTTTCCTTCCTCCTAAAGCAAGGAAAGCATTGCGGATAGCCACGCGCCCGCATAAAACATGTACCCCGCCGTCGAGGCAATGGAAAACCGGGCTGCCTCGTCCTCACAAAATAACAAAACCCCTACAACTAACACCCCACAAGTCAGCCGAGCCTCGCTAAAGCCGAGAGAGGGCGTCGCCAAGCGCCCAACCTAAACACCTCAAGTCGGCCGAGCCTCGCTAAAAGAAGAGGGGAGGTCATTGCTAAATTCAACCCATGCAAGACAATCGAGCCTCGCCAAAAAAGAAGCGAGGGCGCGGCTAGCAGAACTAATCCCAAGTAAGACAACGGGCCTCGCCAAAAGAAGCGGGGCGTCATTGCGCACCTAACACCCCGCAAGACAACGAGCCTCGCTAAAGAAAACCCAGAGGGCGTCGCTGCGCAACTAACACTGCAAGTCGGTGAGCCTCGCTAGAAGAAGCGAGCAGGGTCATTGCGCCCTAACTAACACCCCGCAAGACAACCGAGCCTCGCTAAAAAGCAGAGGGGCGCCAGCGCAACTAATACCCCACAAGGCAGCAGCCTCGCTAAAAAGAAGGTAGGGCGCATTGCGCCAAGAACCAATACTCCATAAGGTAGCGAGCCCGCTAAAAGCGAGGGCGTCGGCAAGATCTAAATACTCCACAAGCGGCCCGAGCCTCGCAAAAAGAAGAAGAGGCCCCTCATTTGCAATGTCATCTCCACGCGAACCATTCAAAACCCCGCCGCATTTCTCGCCAACAACACAAGCAAAACATTGCGCCCGCAATTTCAAAGCGCCAACATATTTACAAAAACCCTGCGAAGGGGACAAGTTCACAACAACCCGCGAAAGGCGACAATTTACATCAACCCCAGCGACGGGACAAATTTACAAACGACGCAAGAAGGGGCCAATTTTACATCAACCCCGCGGCGGGGAAAATTTTACAACAACCCCACATGAAGGGGACAATTTTACATCAACCCGGCGGCGGGGGACAAATTTTACAACAACCTCGCGAAAAGGGCATCTCAGGGCAAAAGCCCCTTAGTAGCAGATCCGCTAGCCACTTCCCGACAAACCTCTCCAACACTTCCTCCACGAGGGATACAGCGAGACTTCGCTCCCGCGCCCCATACGTCAACCACCTCGGCGTCAAAGCGAACCTCCACCTACTCCTCCGACCAACCTCCCTCGCCCAGCGTCCCTCGGCCAAACACGGCGACCCCCACAGCGGGGAAGCGGCCTGGCCTGGGGTGGTGGCCCACAGGAACCTCGAAACACGCGCCTTAAGTCACGCCTCTAGCTCCGTCGATTAAACCCGGCACAATCACCGCACCCTCACGGTCAGCTCAAACTCAACCCTACCAGCGCGCAATGGCGGCGCCCCTCCCTCATCCCGAGGTCCTTGTCCAACCACGGCCAGCGGACGGCCCGCCCGAAATCACCGTCCGTTCCGCCCAGCGATCCGACAGGTCATATTCACGCCCTTTAAAACCCCGCGGCCCGGTTCTTCACATCATACCTCCTAGTGCGCGCCCACCAAAAAGAAGCGATCGGGGGTACTTCATCGCCAGCGTGAGCGGGTCTCCAGAGATGAAAATGTCTTGGTAATTCATCATGAGGGGATGACATTGAGCACCTCCCTTGCTTGAGCCCTTGCAGATCTGCTTGGCGAGCTAAGGGAGAGAAAACCACGCCCCACAAAGTTCAACACCCGACCCTTAGCGATTAAGTAAAATGCTAAACAACGCTAGCTTGACTAACAAAATAGCGGCGCAATCAAACGAGTTAACCTTCAACCTCTCGAAGGTGCACCGAGTACATTCTGAGAACCTCGCCGAGGCCCCTAACTCCTACACACGTCACAAGACATCACTCCCGCGAGGGTCTCAACACGGGTCGGGCGGCGGCGCTGGCCGTCAGGAAGGCGATTTCGGCGTGCACGGGGGCAGCGTTATCGTCACCTTCCGCGAGAGGCACCTTTCGCGGGCAGCTCCGCCATCTTGGTCAACCCCTGCGCCTCCCGGGCTTGTGGCCACGGCATCCTCCGAGGGCCCGCAGCCCCGACAAGAACCTCGTTGCCCCTCACCTCGAGTACGTACCGCCAAAGCACGCGACGAAGATAGGGTCGCAGCACCAAGGACATTCCAAACCGGACAACAAGCATCACGAAACAAAACCTGCACTCAGCGGTGCCGCGCTCACAGGCCTCCTCCATGGCCACGCTCATGTCCAACATCCATAAAGAACTTCTTCGAAACCTCCCGCGGTAGCGGAGGCCCTCGTCCTCCGCGCCCAGCGTCCCATCTCCTCTTTCTGAAACTTGAGCTTGCGGGGCTCATTGAGATGTGGGCACTCCAGCGGCTGCGCAAGAAGTGTGACCGAGCGCCATCGCCTCTACGTACCCTCCGAAGTCCGGGCCGCGATGATGAACCAGCTGAGTCACGCCCGGAAAAGCGTCGACTTCAGCCCACTTTCGGGCGATGGCACCCGAGCTCCACGGCGGGCAGGCGAGCCGCTGCTCCCGGCGTCCACTAGAAACATTTGCTCGAGGGTCTCCTTCACCGAAAAGCATCCCGCCACCACGCGCCATCGCTCAGCGAGGACAGCTCGTTGCTCCAACTCCGCCACCTTCTTCGGGCCGCGGTCTCCTCCCCGGACCTAGCCTCGCGCCTCAGTGACCAGGTCCACGCTGTGCGGCGGGAGGTCTCCACCACTTTGTCATGCGCTGCGGGAACCTCTTCACGCAGGGAGGCATAGGCCTCCACTGCTTTCTTCAACTCCGCATCCGAGCGTACCATCTCCCCGGCGCTCTCCACCTCGCGAGCCCGCTTCGCGAGACCTCCGCGTCGTCCCTTGGCGTCAGCGCCCAGGCTGACCCAGCATAGACGCCGCCAGGACTGGGGATCTCGCGGCCTTCACCGCGATGTCTTCTTCTAGCTCCGGCCGGGAGCGGAAGGGACGGCAGTGCTCGACCTCGAGATTCGCGACACGCGCGCGTACACCGTGCCAGAAAGCGCCTCTCCACCTCGTTCGATTCAATTGGCATTCCCGATGCTCGGGCGCGGTGCATGCCGATCCCGGACTCGAGGTCCACCGGAGCAACCTCTTCGCGAACCCGGGAGTCTGCCGACGCAGTAGCCCGGCCATGCCCCGCTTCCACGCCGATATCCGCGTCATCGAAGTTCTCCCTCTACCTCCCCGGCCCCACCAGGATATGGCACCTAACCCGGTCTGAGCGGGGCGTGGCGGGACCGGCGGGCGCTACATGAAGGGGCGCCAGCGAGGTACTGAGCCGCAGCGCTCCGCAGCGACACCTCACCATCGCCGTCTTCCCGGGGTCGACCGAGCGCGCGAACAATGGCATCGGCCGCTCTCCGGACGGTGGCGCCGGCACCTCCTCTCGCCAGGACATCCTCAACCTCGTCGCGGAGAGTCCGCCTCCTCTCCTCGCTGACGGCAAAGTCCCCGCGACAACCGGAAAGAACCCGGTCCCCCCACCGAACCAAAGGGGCCGGCCCATCCTCCTCGCTCTCGGCTGAGGCTGGCGATGTCGTGAATAAGCGTAACCCGCCCCGCGCAAGTGGAGGGCGTACCCGCCGACCGTGGCAGCGGGCGCACCCTCAGCGCTGCGTGGACGCGCGCGCGTGTCCAAAGCGGGCCGCTTTTACACCTTTTGCCCCCACCACGCCCAGCGTCACCCATGGGGACCATCCGGGCCCCGTGGCGGCCCTCTCTTCCGTGGCTTGCTCGCCGCGACCGCCCCCACCTCCTCCAGCTTTGGGCCGCTTGAGTACAAAAATGCCGAACCTGGTCAAACACGGTTCAGCCCTTCGATGACTCTCGAGGGCTAAGCGGATCCGCTTTGTACTCAGCGCTCCTCGCGACTTCCCAATCGGCTCTCGGTCCGCCCTCGACCTCAACAAGGACCCCGGCTGATCGCCGACTTACTAGAGCTCGACCTTTGATCTCGATGCTCCCACGTAACCTCGAACTCCACCTTCGGAGACTTCGGACTCCAAACTCCAGCAGCCTTATCGACATCTCTCCACCTCGGCCACGCCTGCGAGGTCCCGGCAGGCAGCGGCACCCTCGACGCCACGAACTCCTCCACCGGATCCCGCCGTGCGGTATCTCGACATGTTGAGTCAACATGGCTCGCTGCTCCGCCGAGCATTGGTCTCCACGCATCGCGCCTTCCGCTGGTCGCCAAAGGTTGCGTAGAGCCCTCGCGACAGTCCGCCGCCTCCGGCATCATGATAGTAAAACCACTCGACAGCAGTCCGCGACCACTTACTCTTCTCGGCTGCGCGCAACGAAGCGAGCGCGCGCTGCACGCGAAAGGTGTAGGCAGCGTGCATGCGCCAAGCTAACCGCGGCACTACTCGCAGTTCCCCACAGGCGACCGGGATGCACGCGATGGGCGTCATGAAGGCCTCCAGCGTCGGAACGAGGCCCTGCGCGGCGTGCCCGAGCGAAGATGCACAGCTTCGCGTGAAGCACGCGGGGTTCGAGTTGGTGGAAGCGGAGTCCAAGACGCCTATCACACCCAACACGAACTCCGCCTTGGCGAGGGAAGCGCAGCCCGGGCGGTGAAGAACTCCCCGCCGAACACCACAACCTGCGTTGTCACGAGGTTTTGGGGATACGACACCGGCGCCCGCCTTCTTCAAGATAACCTGCGCCCGCTGGGCATTCTGAGCTCGGGTTTCCCCACCTTTGCCGGGAGAACATCGCCGGAGAGGTCTCTTGGGCTTGCCCCTTCGCCGCGATCTCCAACCTTCTTCGCCATCCCTCCACCACGAAACTCGAATCTAAAACCCCTCGCGAAGCGAAAAATCTCCTTCACACTTCAAGGCCCCAAGGCTGGAATCAGAACCAGGCAAGCGCTGGGAAACAAGAGAGGAACAGAGGACGGGTGAATGCGGAGAGTAAAACTTTGAGAGCTGCTGTAACTTTATACCGCAGCCGCAGACCGCTATTTATAGGGGCCAGCACTCGCCGAATCCACCTCGAGGACAGCAGACTGGCCGCCACGCATACACGGCGGTTCATGTCCAAGCGCCTCGTGATTCAGACTCAAGAACTCAACCGCCTCACCACGTCATACAAAAACCTAACGTGTCAAAAGCGTAATCCACAACCGCCCAGCCGGCAACTTCAGGGCGTCCGATCTGGCGGGGATAGCCCCCGCGAACGCCGAGGCCGCCATGCGGGCCTCCTCCTCCTAAGGTTTCGATTTGCTCGCCCGGACAAAGCACGGACCAAACCCCCGAGGGGCTCATCGCTGGGGAGGGACCTGCGCGTGGAACCCCCGGTAGCTCTCGCAGGCCCCAGTCCTGACAGCCTGCGAGCGAGGCTGGGCGAGGCAAATCACGGCACTCACGCAGCGCTGCGGAAGCGGAAGGCCAAAGATGACACTCCGCAGCGCCGTATGAGGCAGCGGAAAAGCCAACACGGCACCTCAGCGCGCCTGGGGAAGCGCGTAGCCAAAGATGACACCTCGCAGCGCTGGGCTGCGAGACCAACATGGCTATCCCTGGGCAGCGCTGGGACGGCAGATGAGGCCAAAGATGACACCAGCGGGACGCGGGGCAGTGAGGTCAACACGACACCCCGCGAGCACGCGGAGGGCAACAGAGTAATGCAAACAACTACGCAGCGCTGACAGCATGAAGACTAAAAGACAACACCCCACGCGCGAGGGCAACAAGATGCGGATTGGCGCCACGGCACGCGTGGCGTAGACGGTACGAAACACCCCTGCGGTGCGTGGCGCAGTGAAGCAAGAGGAAGACCTCGCTGGCGCTGAGGCGGCGAGAGCCCTGCGAACTTCAGGCCAAGCGGGCGCAAAGAAGGGAGAAACCTAATAGAGCTCTAAAGCTGGCCGGGGGCGGTGTTTTACCTTTCCACCCGAGGTGGGGTTTGTACCGCCTTGCCCTCGCGAGGGCCCTAGGACGGCAAGTGGCGTTGTCGTGGTTCGATTTTTGTAACTACATAAATACCAACCTGGGCCTTTATAAATACGGACCGGCAAGGGACGTATGAAAGGGACGGTTGGTGGGCACTTTCATGACCTATCAATTAAAAGACATTTTCTTGGGATCAGCACTTTTGTCCACGCCACGCTTCTCCACGGGACGACTTGCGGCCCCGGCCACTTTCGTGTCCCCCCCCTCGTGTCCCTCACCCCTCCCACCACCCCCCGTGGCAAAGGGGGCAGGAGGTAGGTGTGTACCCCACAGTCTACATGTTGGAAAGTACGTGCCTGCCTGTAACTGCTGCACATGGGTTGGACGTCATTGATATTACCACTCAGTATCCCTAGTGCGCCACATATTACGGCAAAAAGAACAAAGAAAAAAAACTGGCGTGCTTGAGTTAACGAGGACCGGAGGAGTACCTATGTACTGTACGTAGTATACGGGTTAAGCAATCTAATCTTAGTGCCTGCTTGCGACTTCTGTGGTTCCACATGGGGTGGGCGTCATGGTTGGGCACGGGGTCAAAGGCACCCTAATTAACTGCAGAAGGTGCCCTGTTTTCAGGAAAAATTTGTGGCAAGATGACCAAATTGGTACGTGCACGCAAGCTGCTACAGTTCGACTCGAGGACGTGTAGGATGTAGGACGAGATTAAGATAGGTGAGTCTGAGTACTTGGGCAGGGCAGGTGCTATTTCTGGATCACCACAAATGCCAATTGTGATTGGAAGAAGTGAAGGGGAATAATGTCAAACTAGTTCGACAGCTCAACTATGACGTCCGATTGAGTTTTATATCTGGTGGGTGTCAGGTCGGACTCCCGGGTCCCTCAGATATGCAAGGCAAAATAACGGTGGGTGATAAAGGCCGTGACAAGGCGAGCACAACTCATGGAGCTAAGGGTGTGTTTAGTTTGTGAAAAATTTTAGGTTTGTCTACTATGATACTTTTCATTTTTATTTAGCATACTATAGTGGGGAGCTAGATCTAGAGAGATCTAGAGGGAGTCCTACTCCATCATCCTAAAAAAAAAAAAAAGTGATGTTTTGATATTTAGACATGGTGCTTGAGGTCTTATAAAGATTATCGTTTTCATTATATTATGAAGGTATATATAGGGCCTACTCCATCCATCCTAATAATAGACACTTGTGAAGCTTTCTACATGTAGAAATAACATGTTTGTATTTTATTATGAAGGTATATTCTTAATATTACTGTAACATCGTAGATGTTAAAAGAGTAAAAAATATTAAATATGATCTTTATCGTGGTGTGATTATCAAGTATCAAGTCAATAACGCATTTCGTGTTTTCTATATTGCAGCTTATATGTTACAAATAGTGTGTTTTATTTGCTACATGATATATCCGACATTAAACATTAGTTATAATGTTTTGTGATTTTTCTAATGGTTGATTAATGATTGTTCACTAATTAGAAGTTGGCTAATTAATTATTTTATTAATCCTAAATTCAAAAATCCTACTTTCTAAACTACTTGGAATTTGGGCTTAATGAGCCTAAAAGCAAAAGTGTAGTTTTTATTATTTTGAGCAACCTTTATTTTGGAAGAGTTTTGAGTGGCTATATGATTTTTGGGGGGAGATAATAGAAGAAGAAGGAAGCAAGACGTACGGCAGTACGTAACTTCCAGAGGCAGTCGTAGCTGCACCAAACAGCTTGCTTGCCTGCTTGTTTGCCGCCGACGTGATCGAATCTGGCCTACGGTGCGTCCTCGCACTGCCACGTCTCTGTCCCGCGGCGAAGTTCCGGTAAGGCGCTTGGCCCACGCCTTCATCCTTCCATCGACTCTCGCCGCTCTCCCCACGGCTCTCTCTCGCCGACCTCCCGTTCTTTCCTCCTCTCAGAGCTAGCAGCCCCGCCGCCCCCTCGCTCCTTACCGCCATCCGGCCGGCCAAGCATACCGCCGCCCCTTGCCTCACTCTACTCCTCCATAGCTCCTTCCTCCTGCCGGGCCACGTCCGTTTGCCGGGCCATGGCGTGGCACCGGCCGCCGCCACCATATAGCAGCGCTGCCCCCGCCTTGCCCGGCGCTGGTCGAAGTTGGTGCCCATGGGCGCCATGGTTGACAAGCTGGTTAGGGCCCGTCTCCGGGCGTACGTTCCGCGGCGGTCGTCCTTCCGCTCCCAAGCCGACGCCGCCCCCTCGATCCCTGCTCAGAAGCTACGCGGAGGAAGGAGAAGCAGTAGTGGGCCGGCCCTGTGCAGTCCAGAGAAAGAGAAAGGGAAAAGGTTTTCTTTTTCTTTGTCTATTTTCAGCTGAAACTTGTGATTTTCATCTCTAATTTTGGTGCATGCTAAATTCATGAAACTTTTGTGTAGCTTCCTTATGATGATATCTGTGTAGGAAAAATATGAAACCTTGAGAATTGATAGTTTGGGTATGAATGAAAATTACCTCTTTTAATTAAGAAATGCTACTTCCATGATTTTTGTAGGTTAAAATAAATATCCATGATCATGAAACTTCTTGTGTATATGTTGCATGCTAGTACCAACCTTCACGTAAAGTTTGGGAATAATTTGATGATGTTTAAGTATATCCTTAACTATATGCCCTACTTATTAGTTAATGATTATCAAATTGATTAGCATAAATCATTGTATGATTTCGTGGATTTCTTGAGTTGATTGTAGACCTGGGAACATGATCACCTACCGGTTGTCCTTGGTAATCTAACTTAGTTGTCTGTGATGCTCATAATCAACTTTGCTATATATATAACTAAAGAGCTTTATGCTCATTGCTTGTTATTGCCTCGTGAAGAAAAAGTTGTACCTAACCTTCATAAGTTGTTTAAAGTTCTTTATGCACTTGTATACTTTTCATCATGTGTTGCATCATGCATCGTGACATGCATTCCGTTATGTTAAGCAATGCATCATGTATTACGCGGTAGTAAACGAGAAAGAGAAGGGTTAGAAGTCGCAAGTACGAAGTGTGTGATGCTTTTGGTCTCGTCAAAATTAAGGCAAGTGCATGACGACTCTTTTGCTTCGGCTCGCTTTACACCTATGATTCGAAGTTTTCCTTTGCTTTCCAATGTTCAAATATTATATTTCCGTTCAAGTTCAATTTTCTTGTTCATGAGATTCAAGTTTCAAGTTTTCATTTACATTCAATTCCGCCAAGGGTTTATCCGGAGGTGCAATTGGTTCTTATATTCAAGTGCTCGTGGTAAGTGCTGGCCCCACTTGCTTCGGCTGGCTTACCAAGTAAATCTTAAGGAGTATTCAAGTTAGGCCCGCTTCGGTGGAAATTCATTGTTTATTTGCTATTCTAGTAATTTGTTCTCGGTTTCCCATGAGATAACAATTCTTTTGGTTCTAATTGTACTTTGCCGAGTGTTTTCACTACCCTTGTGTTTATTTGGTTTCTAGGTGCTAAACCGGGCCATGACTTGCATGGGAATTGGAGTAGCACCATCATCACAAGTACTCTTTTTTCGTTTACAAACAGCGCATCTTTTTACATAGCAGTCGTAATGGGTTTGTTTTAGTCTTAGTGTGAATGTGTTGAGGGGTAGCCCCGATTGTGGTGTTTCTAGCGGGCGTTAAATTACTGAAAGAGTGGAAATGTTTTGTTGATGCTGCAGTTCAGCCGTTGTTGGGCTTGGGTAAACATTTGACCATTATCTTCTATAACTCCCTCACAAGCTTGAAACAAAAATAAGATTTTTTTCCTATTTCTTTGATTGGCTATTGCTTGAAAATACGGCATGTTTGTATCCAGTGGTGGAGTGTTTTAAATGATGAAAAAATATAGATAAAAAAACGAGTACTCTTGCCAACTTAAGGACTTACCGAGTCGGCAAGTTCCACCACGAGAACCCAACCCAAAAAATACTAGAATATTGGCTTCCTTCGGTGCATGATTGGGATCTTGAGGGTTGGCCCAATAACATCAGGGATATTATTGAGGAAGCGGGTAGAAATATAAATTAATCAATCTCAGTTCCTGCTTTATCCAACAGCTCGTGCTCCTTATGGGGAGCCATCTAAGCTCTGCATTAGTATTCATAGCCTAGTCTTTAATTTTCTAATAAACAAAATTTATACTGCCAAATGTCAATGGGTTAGAAAAAAATACATTCAGTTTTCCAGATTTTGCTACTCAGTTTTTCTAAATCAAGTTTGATCAACCACCATTTTTCAAACCTGAACAGAACTTATTTTTGTTTCCCCTTCATACCAAAATTCAGCTTAGAGGAACATGGTCACTACCAGCTCTAGATTTGGAAATAACAAAAGCTAAGGGGTATTTCTTTTCAAAACCATTATTAGTTGTTCTTGATTGTTAGACCAGGTAAAAAAGATCTAGAGGAATTTTTCAACACCATTAAACAATGATGATTTAACGAGTCTTTAAAAGGATCATCCGCACGACTCTACCTTTGTACGACTACAAAGTAGACGTGACCAACTTACATATTCTGCACGCTACAATGCAAAAGACCAAATTGATTAGCAACTAAATAATTATATGATCCATCAGCCGGATGTATACCCATGGACAGCTCCATACATACTACATAGTTTCAAAGAAGGTACAAATAATCTCTTGGTGCGATATGAACAGAACCATCAAAACAAAGGAGACAACCAAAAGCCTCAAAATTAACGACCACCAACTGGCCACAGGCCACAGGCGACCGGATATTAAGACGTGATTACTTGAATATTGATCACAGACAAATCACGGGCGTAGAATATGTAAAGAAGTGGTATATACAACACCTGCATTGGACGAATAATAGCTCCACGGCAGCGACTTGTTCAAAGCAGTGCCCCTCCTTTTTCGCTGTAGTGTGCATTGCTCCAGCTCATCGACCACCTCTAGGTTCTACCTCCATGGAATCTTGACGCCTCTGCTCGCACAATTGCCTGCCTAGAGGTATATATATCTTGCTTTGCAGGCAGTAAGTAAGCGGGGCATATTGGATATTTCTCCAGGCTAATTAACTGCAGGGGAGCTAGTACCGTACCGATTCTGTTCTCATAACAACCCTCGGTGATCATCAAATCCTGCTCCCCGTTTCCCTTCTTGGTTCTTTGTGGGTAAGTTTGCATGTAGATGCTGGTTTCCTCCTCTCCCTGCACGCAGCAGAACTCAAACTTATATATCTTCCGGTGGTACACTGAAGATCTTTGAGTTTCACAACAGTACAATTTTTTTAGCCATTAAGTGCGTGTTGTATTAAATTTTTTCTCTACCTTAAAACAAATAACGTGCAAACCTTTTCGCGTGAAAAAAAAAAAAAAAATTAGCACAACAGTTTGAGGAGGGTGGGTTTGAGAATATTGTTTTGCATTGCAGCTCTGATGATCTCCCTGTAACTAGATTAGTGCCCAACCATCATGTATGTAGTATGTAAACTTTAGCTTCAAGGTTTATGAAAAAAAAAAAAACTTTTAGCTTCAAAAGTTCAGACTCGTCCCTTTAATTTGTTGGCTCGCAAATATACATATATCTCTTTGATGAGGGAGGGAGAAGAGGGACGGGAGTTGTGATGTAGTATTTCGGTTTAAATCGGTATTCTTTCCATCTTCTTGGTTTGCAGGCTTTTGATCCACAATTCTAATCGTTGAGCACCGGCATGGTCATGGCGGGGCCAGTCGGTCAATGTATTGTTGTGAGACCGTGAGGCTCCATCACCACCACCCCCCGTGTCTTCCCAGAGAGGCTTCATCATCCCCCAGCTGGCTGGCAGGTATGATGAGTTGACCCTGGTCTGATACATTGCCCTAACAAGTAAATAATTTCCGACATAAAGCAAGCTCCATGAGTCACAAAAATAAATAAATAAAGCTAGCTCCATGTAAATAGGAGACGGCCAATAGAGCTACTGAATGTGAGATAATGGAGTTGGAGAACAAGATCCAACTACAGAACCAGTATCTCTGCCTCCTAGGCTTTTTGAAATCCATCCACCATGATTTTCGATGGCGAGAGAGCTCGAAAGGGTGCATATGGAGTGGTTTACAAGGTATGATGAATTCTTTTCAATCCAATTAGTCATTCTTCAAATGTTGGCAGCAGTAATTAATGAACGGATCAAACATCAATTCTGAAGGGCATTCTCCCCTGCGGTATACAGCTATTGCCGTCAAAAAGTTTCATAGAAGAATTCACAGTAGGATGATGACCAATCCTTGAGACGAGGCCTCTTTTCTAATGGATATCGAGCACCAAAACGTAGTACAGCTTCTATAGGTTTCTGTATTACCCACGAATCAAGGGGGCAATGATGATGAAGCAACCGAACAAAAAACTTGTTGTTGCTGAAGAACAAACAAGAATACTCTGCTTTAGTATATATTATGTGGAGACCTTTATAAGCATCTTTCGAGTACGTACGTCAATGGACATAATTTCAGCTCCTTTTTTTTCCCCTATTTTCTCAAGTTTACAATGTTAGAACTTTGTTGTAACCACAATCAACAGAACACTAGAATATATTTGCATGTACCCAAAAAGGTTATTATAGATCAAGTTAAAAACATCTTAAATTTGAACAAGTATATATACATCTGTATAGCCTCAATATTTACGGTAACAGTAAGTACTAAATAAGTATGGTAAGATCCATCATAAAAATATATCTTGATAGTATTTCAATTTGGTGCTATAAATATAGAGTCTTATTTGGTCAAATTTCAATTGTTTGTCTAATTAGGAATAACTTTTTTGTTTTTGGCGAGCTAGATTAATTGATCTTATAACTATGCATGGTATGATGGCAAGATTAGTTATGTCTAGAAAAAGAATATTTCTACAGATGAATCTTGAGGTCTTGAGTGGAATGCGAGATACAAGATAATTAAGGGGAATATGCGTTGGTTTGAAATACCTTCCGCGGCCTAATATTATTCATCGGGACCTTAAACCCTCAAAATATATTAATAGATAAATACTGCTATGGTGCCTTAAAGAAATTGCGGATTTTTGGTTTTGTCAAGGTTGTTGGGTGAACAAAAAGCATCACACTATCACTTCAGTCGTGCTTTCGGAACCTTGTAGCAGCTACACCGTGCAACAATACCATTTGCTTTCTTTTAGTATGGTATTACGATTATGCTGCGAGTGTATCAAACTCTTGATGTCTCTTGTAGGGGATACATGGCACGAATACATAAAGCAGGGGTGAAATCTCAAAAGAAAAGCGAGATATATTCAGTTTTAGATGTAATAATCATACAGATACTCAAAAGGTTGCAGGGCGGGTTATCGGATTATCACCAAAACACCAAAACAGATTTTCAGCACTACACAGAAAGTAATAAGATGAACTACTTAGGTCTTACGCATGTGTACGCACCATCAGCTCTAACTCACTTATTATATATGCAATTGTGTAGGTGCTCAATAATTGGAGGAACAGATTCAAGGATCATCAGGCGTACATCACGAGAACCACATACCCAGCTAGTAAAACAATGCATCGGCGTAGCTTTGGAATAGTATTGCACCACGACAGGAGAAAAGGCCAGATAATATCAAATATAGTGAACTTCTTGATGCAGTAGAAAGAAAGTTGTTATGATCAAAATGGTGAAGATTTACCGGTAGATCACCAGGTGAGATACCTTACATCCCCGTTGATTACGCAACCCTTTTTCTAAAACTTTATTGCATTATTAGAGTGATAAGCGAGTGTCCCAAAAATTTTTAGCATATGCCATGGGTAATCATGACACATGTGCTTTTAGTTCATCTTAATAAAATCACTTGATATGATTTTAATGAATTATGTTTCTTTGGTGAACAGATGGATAATGTCTGAGAATATCCATAAATAGTATTTCCTTTTTCATTATCTTTTTGAGTGGGATGCAAACTGACAGCTCAAAAATTCTTGAGATACCAATCAACATGAAAGCTTGCATCTTTAAGGATAAGTAGCATAATACCACGAGGTTGGCTTTTGTTTTGATGAAGACAAAAACAATCATATTTTGTTCTTATCGGTT